>JAGFPH010008732.1:40018-52896 GCA_018207615.1 Philaenus spumarius
AGAAATTATGTTGATAATGTAGGTATGTATATTATGAAAACATTATTTAAAATTTTAAACTGTCTTAAAATTTCTTTCTTATAAGATCAATCTCATAAGTTTGCTGAAAGTTTTCCTGACGTTCATCAATTACGTAAAATTAAAATCTTACATATGCTAGGGTTACACATTGGGTTCATTGAAATCATAAAGTGAGATGATAAAATGGTGCTTACTTTTACCGTCAATCAAACTGGCTGTTAAATGAACCAATGCCAGTTCAATATTTCAATTTCTCTCGAAAATTTAAATGATTTTATTTATAGCTTTCTAGTTCAAACAAATCGCACACCTCGTTTGGTGTTTTTTATGGTTGATATCTCTGTAAAAATATTTCATTCACACAATGCTGACAAACTTGTTTTGTTTTGTTACAATAAATTTAATTTCGTAGGCCTACAGTTTGTACGTTATACCATCCGGAGACTAGGTGAAGATATGTGGCCTGTTGGCTTATTTTTTTACAAATTATATTTTGTATTTGAATAAGATCAATACGTAACGTAGGTTATTGTTGAATATATTAGCCTTAGATATGTAAACGTTCTACAGTTATTGATCTAATATGTAGTCGTTATAATTTTGTAAATACATTGTATATATTATGACTCCATCTCGTTGCAACTTAACTTTTTTTTTACTTTCCACCCCTATACCATAGTATATGGAGAAAGTATTGTATTCGTCCAAATTTTCGAGTTTGAGTTTTTGGTGGAAATATCCAGTGTGTGTGTCTGTGTGTGTGTGTGTCTGTGTGGATGTTATCAGACCTAAAGCCTAAACCAGTCGTCTGACTTTGATGAAATTTGGTATGGAGGTACTAATTCACGGATCTCCAGGCGTTTTTTTCATTTTTGTGAATTTTTTATTTTTAAGGGTAATTTTCCTATAAAAAGCCTTTAAATAACGGAAACATCAACTTTTCTCAAAAACGGCTCTAATGATTTTGATTAAAATTTTATAGTTTATCAGGAACCTAAAGTACTATGAACTATAAAATTTTAATCAAAATCGTTCTAGCCGTTTTTGAGAAAAGTTCGTTTTTCCGTTATTTTATGGATTTTTATGGGAAAATTACTCTTAAAAATAAAAAAATAAGTTCCTATAATGAGGGAGAAAGTATGTGTCAGTTTCCTGATACCGTTTATTTATTACCTCATAATTTCACATTAAAATAGATTATGATTTCAATTAAATTCTCGTTTTTCTTTTATCTATTAGACAAAGTTATCCTAACATTAAATTAAGAAATAGTAAGCATACGGTTGTTTTAAGACGAATTTTAAACAAACTTGTATTAAAAAACAAAAGAAATGTTTTAGAAAACAGCAAGCTTTAAAGAAATTCTGATTGCCATCATAGCCCTTTCAGAAGAATAAAAATAGTTTCATTTGGTATGACCCAAACATTTTAGTTCTTTATACACACCATAAGCGGCTAATGCAATATCAATGATTATTTTTTTTACAATACTAACTTAGACGGATCCTTTAAAAATAATGGCTGCTACTGTTATTTTTAACCAATAATTATATAAGAGTCCAAAAGAATTAAATGCTGTTCCCATAATGTAAAATGTTTATAATAACAAATAACAGTTTGCTGAGGTCATTTTACCTTATCCTAAACACATTAATTAATTTAAGGGTCGGCTCTAGTAAAACAGAAAGCAACCTGCAACTCCCTATAGCGGCGGTAGGTTACACGGACATTGCTCATCCTAAATCCATTTAAACCCGCAATTATTCAAATAGCGTTTTTTTTTTTAAATACCAAACTCTTGGGGACAAAATTCTTCATCCGAATGGCTTGATAATTGTTCGCTATAATTAATAGTTAAAACGTAAAAAATATTTAAAATCACCCTATAGCGGCGGTAGGTTACACGGACATTGCTCAGCGTAAATCCATTTAAAACCCGCATTGTTCAAATAGCGTTTTAAAAAAAATACCAAAATCTTGGGGACGAAATTCTTTAGGCGAATGGCTTGGTAGTTTTTCGCTATAATTAATAGTGACAACATAAAAAAATATTAAAAATCAATGTTTTAAATTGTTAATAAATAAATATTAAACAAAATATTTTTCTTAGTTTTTAAAAAGTCATTTGCATGCATATTGACCATAGCTTTAAAATGACATATCGTTTATAATTTCCCGATCAAAAATAAAGGAAAAATTTGGATTTTAATTTAACATTGGTCTTATGGAGTGTCAGCCAACATGGCCGACAGCTAGAGGCGACCCTTAATACGAAGAAGGACCTTCAAGGGTGTGTGGCGGATATACATTTTTTTAAAGGAAAAGTTTAGGCAGAGGATGGTTATCTCAGGTAAAATACTTTATAAGATAGCCACATTTTTTGTACGATTGATGTTAAAATATAGAATGTGGAAAACTTCAGATTCAAACAAAACATGACATCTACTTAATTATTTTAGTTTTATTTTTAATGTAAAAGAGATAATTGGTAAGCATTTAACCAAATTATTTTTAATTTTTATTTAATTACTGCCTAAGAGTTAACCCAGGAAACGAATAGTAAAAATATCATTGGCTTCGAGATATATTTTAATTTTTATATAATAGTAATGTACAAATTAAATTCCTTCGAATACAATTTTATTGATGGAAAGGTTTTTCAAATAAAGTTGATTACAATATTTTTAAAGTAAAAATATAATCAGATATTTGAAATGAAAAGAAATGTAAATATGTTTTATATTTCTCATTTAATTATTGTAATGTAAACACTAAAACAAATTTAACTGAATTTTTATACCGATTATGTGTCATTTATTTACTATACATATTAAAAAGTGAAGAATTATATAAGTACAAAATTATTATATACGTGCATATATTATTCTCATTTTTATCGCAAATACAAATAAACTACACAATTTAACAACTAGTAAAATTGTTATATACATTTTCTATATGAAATGACAATTCAATTTCATTAAAGTTACAAAGATAAAATAAATAGTTTTTATTTGCCAAAATGTTTATTGAAACCAAGCTTTCACGTCTCAACTAATTAATTGTTAAGTTGTTATTATTAAAATAACTTATTTTTCCTCAACGATCGTAACATAGATCATGCATAAAATATTGCACATCCTCCAAACACCCGGATTCAATATTAGTTACTTTACTTTTTAAACGCTATTTAATTGCAAAATTCCAATTGCTTTGTGGAACTCATCAAAGGACATACTCATCCCACATTAACATCACTTAAATACTGATTATTTATATATTGTAAGTTGGAACCATCCAATACGGCAGAAATTTCTAACGGAGAAAGAAGTTCCAGTATTTTAAAATTAACAAAAAGCAGAGGAAAAAAAACGGAATTGCTAATATTTAATAAGTTCCAATATTACGTAATAAGCGTCCAAATAAAATTTTAAAAACCCGCTTTCAATATTTACCGTAAACTAATATTTGTTGATCCTTGTAACAGTAAACCAGAACCCACCTTCGTTAATTAATCGCATATATTCCTAAAACTAATTAAATTTTACTTGAAAAAAAAATTCTCAATTGTACTAAAAACTTAAATTAATAACAACGTAAATTACGATTATAATGTAATTCATAATCATTAAATTGTTTATCTTATTCACATATCCATTCGCATCACACATATTCCATTCTATTTAATATCATAAAATATTTAATTTGTTCTTAGATTAAGTAGTATTTGTTTTGTGTTCAGACAGTTTGTTTGAAGAATATCTAAAGGCAGAAGTTTAATTTGGAGACATAAAACATACTCAAACTATTTACTTGAAGTGGTTTTTATGGGTAAAAAAAGAGGAGAGATACTTAATGGCTGTATTTTAACTAAACTGATTGTAGTTTTGTCAAATTTATTCTGTATTTGTCAATCTAAAATTTTAGATGGTCTAAGGAAAATGGGTCGAATTCCAGACTGTTTTACTAGAGTTTAAGTAAATTATACATTATACACACAGTGTTATTATTCATAGTGCTTTTATTTTATCCAGTTTCATATTATAACATGCACTCTCACTTAAGATATTTACAAAATGAAGAGTCAACCTAGCAATTGTGCCCCCTAAACTTTTATTCTAATATTATAAAAATTAAAACTAGGTATGTTCTTTGTTTCCATATTTGGGATGATATCAGAAATTACTTAACCTGGGAAAAACTTTCATTGGTGGATAACATAGATTCATTTGTTTAAAAAAAAAATTCTATATATCTGTGACGAGAGGTAGTTATGACAACAAATAAATATTAATACATAAGCACCAGAATGGGACAATAATATCAACATAGTCAAATACTTTAAAACAAAGACTACTCAATTACAATTAATGCCTCCTATTATTTTAGACTTTAACCTAATCCAACTAAATTCGTTGTTCTTACCATTATGTACAATTTTCAAAATTAAATTTACTAAATATATACCTGTTGCAGAGATGATGTGGATTAGTTTTTTTCTCAACCTAAAGCATTAATGTCATTCAATTAAAGAAATATTAAAAATGTAGCTGATTAAGATGTATAGAATACCAGATGGGTCCTATCCGAGACTTGCGCTAGTGAGTGGAGGGGGCAAAGGCGTGATGACGTAGCCACGACTACTCCCGCCACTGCAAGATGTGTATTGCCGCCAAGATGTATATAGACCAGGGAAATTAGACAATAAATCCTAAATGTTTTTCTACAGCACCGATCGAAATGCGGTTTTCGGCATTGTGTTCGCAGAAGTCTCAGGAAAAGTCTACATATAATACCTTGTCGGCAGGCAAAAAGTGCATTTTGGCCATGCATAAAGTACATCTAGAAGTGCATCATTTCCATAATTTATAAAAATTGTTTGAATTCATGAAAACTTATCAAAATTTGTATACAGGGGTTTGGGGGGTCGCAGATTCCGAATCTGCCCTTGAAACATATGTCCGACCATCCTGGGACCCCCATGGGGGGGTGCAACAGCCAGGAACGGGCCCACCTGGTATTCTATACATCTTGTTAGCTGATGGTTTAGTGTAAAAATGTATTACTTTGGTCTTAGGAAAGAACTAGGATATTTAACCTAGGATCTACATAGATTAAATTTGTGTGGGGTGGAATCCTGCACGGGAGGACACTCCTTGCACGTCAGTCTTAGGTTTATTGCCCCCCCCCCCCTCCTTTGTTGTGAACCCTACCTGTTAAGGTCCAGAATTGTCTCGTCTTCGTTCCCCTGTTAATGCATTCCAAAGAGCCTGCCGCGTCTGTGCTCCAGCATATCGCAATCAAAGAGGACGTGTCTTGCAGACTCTGTTTACAAAGTTGACAGTTTTGGTTACCGTCCAAGACTGCTATTGTTGATGGATGTTTCCTGAACTAAATGAGTCAAAACTCTTCAGACGTAAACAGCTAACAAAATGCCTATATTTTGGGTACTTGAGCCAAATATACATGATCAAAAAACCTCGAAACTAAATAAAATTCCAGATTTATCTTGTTATAATGATGAATTTTCCTCTTTATATTACCTAAACTGTACAGAATGCTAAATTATTTCATTTACAATTTTGCGAGTAGAGCTAGCATTCTGGCGTCAATTTCATAAAACATGTCAATTCACTTGCAACTCGCTTAACCTCAGGACTTTTAGTAGACATCTTACAAAATGTAAATAGAGTAGAACTCGGTGTGGTAAAAATCTTAATGAATGAACATTGTTATTTTCATTTCCAACGTGTGAACACGTCTTATTGATAAAAACGGAGTTTAAATAATTGCTAATTTTCAAACAAATGATTAATTTTGTGTAACATACAACACGTTTAAATATGTTTTTTGATGGATTGAATTAATTAACTAACTGTAATTAGACTGGACCCAAGAAAAATTAAAATAGCATGTGATTTCATAGCTCTCCCTACGGTATCAATAAATTTTCTCTTTATATGCAGAAATAATTTGTCTACACACACGTTGAATTTATAATGAACAATGACATTTGCACTACGTTTTAATAATGTTATGTCATATTACTTAAATCAGCTTTGCTTACGGAACAGGTACTGTGTTAATTATAATAACGTATTAAGAACATCGTCTCACAACTGTGGATTAATGTCTAACAATATTGCACACGTCCATATTGTATACCTTGTACAATGGAGATTAAACAAATATAATTTTGTATAATGGAACTGGTTTTATGATTATTTTTTCATGGCGCAATGATTTTATAGGTTAACTTAAATGTATTTCTCAAATAGTTAGCAAGAATACAATCTCTTTTAATTTAACAAAACCCAGCAAAACGGCTAAATACTAGATTTTGACATCTGCACTACGCTTTAGAGTTGAGTGATATTTAACGTAATAGAATAAATAATACTATTATTGCGGTTAAGACTATTACCATTGTATTTGGATAACCTAATACATTTATTATTCATGATCTATGCTATTACCACGTTAATACGTTCCATAGAATAAACTATTATTTTTGTAATGTCGATCGATAACGCGGTGGAACGTTCCGTTTAGGTGTTCCTCCCCAGTCTGGCATAGATTGCATAGACTCAAAACTATTACTAGCCTACTATCTACTATTTATAAACACCAATTAATTTATTAATTTACAAAACTGAACCTGTACTGTATAATAAAAATTAATAAATATTAAAAAGTTAAATTAAAATTTAAGTTTAGTCTGTAATGTAAAACTATTAACTTTAAACATGAATAGTTTTTCACAATTGAATTATGAAGTGATTTGTACGTAATCAAGTTACTTAACTTCTTAAATTTATGTGATCCATTTATGTTTTGTCATCAATAACTACCCTATTTGGGTTTTTAATTATTCAATATATTTCTTTTAATACATTTTGCAAAACATTTATTATTCGGAATAGTAAACATAAAGCTATGTTATTTCAGCATTGAGTGAGTAATCACACCTGCAAAGTTAGATTACAAAATAATTTCTTCACAAAACTAATACATTTCGAAAAACGACCAGCTGATAACGTTCTGGCCGTGCGTTAATACGTTACAAGTTTAACAGTTTACTGCAACCTATTACCGAGATGTAATGAAACGTTGCAGCCTATTACCACAGTGTAACTGTGACTCCCGTCTCTACTACTCTTTAATAATGTTATGCCTTACACCTTTAATCAACTTTTCTGAGAGTATGACAGAAACGATGCTGGGTTAATTGTAACAAATCACCAAGAATATTAGGATTAATATCCAACAATATGTTGCACATGTACTATTTTTATACCTTGTATAATGGAGACTAAAATAAATAATAATTTTTTATAATGGCGATGGTTTATGATTATGTTTTTATGGCGAAAACTTTAGCGTATACTGAATCAAAGTGGATAGACTACATACTTAAAACTAGTTAAGATAACATTAAGAACTAAATACGAAATGAACAACTAAACCTAAAACTTAAGACCAAGACCTATTGTTTCGGAATTAAATGGAGAAAATCGCTGTAAAGCTAGGGAAATAGGAAGTCAGTTGGCAAGACTGATGCCAAATCTAGGAGGCCCAAGATATAAGAAAAGAAAATTATTTGCAAGCATTATCGAGTAAAGGATACTGTATGTGGCCCCATGAAGCAGAAGCATGAAGAAATAATTCCATGAGAAAAGACTGATCAACTCTGGTAGTATTATATCGGCGTACCACACAGTCTCGGAAAGTGCAGCTCTGGTTTTAGCTGGCATGCTGCCCATCGATATACTTGTGTAAGAAAGGAGAGAGCTGCATTACGGACTCAAAGGATTGATTCTGCCCAAGATTAGCAGAAGATCGCAACCCTGAGAAAACAGGAGGTCAGGAAGGGGATGATACAGAGGTGACAAGACCGCTGGGGCAACGAGGATTCCGGAAGATGTACTCATACCGTTATCAAGAATCTAGAGAAGATGCTAAGAAGAGGGTATGGTTGTTTATCTGACCCAGGCTCTAACTGGACACGGTGCTTTATGCATTACCTACACAGGTTTAAGAGTGTAGACATTTTTGTCTAAAAACTGCGGTGGGGAGAGGGACGTCGTATGTCATACACTGTTCCAATGTGAAATGAGAAAGAAGTAAATAGATCACTTAAAATCAATCCTATTCAAAGATATCATGCCGAACTATAGATATATAGTTATTAACTTAATTACCTTATGGCGATTCTGTCGAACAATCCTTGATTTGATGTAGTTATTGTGTTTTCTTTACATGACGCGTTTCGACTCTTATTCATAGCAGTCATTTTCAAATGTATACACAAATACACTTCACAAACATTTAAATATCACAAATTACAACACATTACAAATTTATACAAATACGAGCGATGCACTTTATCGTGGACCGTTCTTGAATGTGTTCGAAGTTCAAACTGAAGTAATGCCGGTCAGCCGATAATGGTCTCTAGTATTGGGGAGGGGTTATTGTTTAACTTCGTACATCGTGAAGCGCTAGAACTGCTTCCGTGCTATTAATCAAATCGAAGATGATGTGGGAATGAAAAAGCAACTTATTATTAAGTAGATTGTCTGGATTTTGTTTTTGCATTTTATATACGTGGAACCGTTCATTGCGTTTATTAATGGACCGTTACTGCAGTGATGTAATATTTTCAAGTTCTTGTCAATGTGTGTGTAATTATGGTTGGTGTCAATTAAATGCTCTGTGAACTTGGAAACTATTTTCTTGGTGGTAGAATGTTTGGAAGATGGAATATGTTCTTTAAAGCGGGTGTTAATTGTGCGTCCAGTTTGGCCTATATAAGTTTTAGGGCAATCATCACATGATAACTGGTACACGCCGCTGCTTTTAAATTGGTCAGGGTCTCTTGCTCTTTTTGATTTTAAAACTTTACTTAGGCTATTGGAAGTTCTAAAAGCTTTTAGGGCTTTATTGAAGTCCACGGCAATAAATTTGGGTTTGGGTTGAGTGGTTTTGTTAACTTTTTGTCGTCTATAGTTTCATAGTTTTATATTTATACTTTCATTCTTGTTAGCATTAGTTTAGATTTAGAACCCTCCGATGATGGTAACTTGGTTACCGAAATGTACACTAGGGAACTAGAATAACTATATTAATAAATGTGTTTCAGTTTATTTGTGTAGTTTTATTCACCGAACTTGTGGTTGGGGCTTCAGTGTATCTAATTGTTTAAATTCACCGCAGTACTCATTGAACATCTATTTCTTAAGTTAAGGTTAAAATGTAAGAAAACGCTTTAACGTGTGACATGTGTGCGTGAAGTGTGTACATTTTGCCATTATTTGGCTCACCTCAGCGGGGGATTACAAACCTTCTTAATAGGTGCAGCTAGTCTTGTGCAGGGGATTTTCACGTAAAGAAACATTCCATGTACTTATTAGTCGGTAGATTCCTACGAATAGTCGGTACGGGACAAGGCCTAAACCACAGAGAAGTCCCTGTCATGCAGATCACGGATAATCTCAGCCTTCAAACCCTGTCAACCAGAAGATCCCTTCAGGACACTGTCTTCCTACATAAATTGCTCGACAACCTGATCGACTCCCCAGAGTTCCTTGGTGCTATCAAATTTCATTGTTTTTCTGCATGCGTTCAAGAGACATCTTCTGGCGACGCTTACAAAATTACCTACAAAATTCCGCCCTCGACCGAATCCAGCGCCTGGGCAATGAAATTGCTCCTTCTGTAGACTTATTCAACACCTCCCTTTCTGCCTTTAAGAAAGAAGTGTAACGTCTCTTGGCTGATGTGCCTTGACAAGCATGTCCTTCACCTTGCATTATTGTTTTTATTATTGGGGTTGTTATTGTTATCTTGTTCTATATAGTTTATTGTTGTTTTCCTTAATGCCTTTATCAATGCTGCATGTAAATCTATAATTTATTAAAACTTTATGTTAGATTCTCTACATTAGTTCATTAGTTCTCAGAAATCAATATGTATTAATGTTTTCTATTAGATTCTCTACATTCTAGTTCTCAGATATTAAATAACACAACTGTTATTTACTGTTATACAATCGCATATTGTTGTTATCGTATTGTTTTATTGCAATTGCTTAGTTATCAATGTAATCAATTTTACCTTTATATATTGTTAACTAGCTAGGTCATAAAATTATTGTATCTTGCTGTAAATGGATTGTCCGTTGGTAAATAAATAAACAATGGTTTCCATAATTTTATTTGTTGTTAGTTTGTTTCATTTTTTTATTACAAAAGTCTGTAAGATTAATGAGCAGTATATTACACGTAATTTTATATTCTATATGAATTTAGTTTTGAAGAATAAAATAAAAAGAATGTAGCTAATAAAGAAAAGAACGCCAAGACAATTCTGATCTAATAAAAAGATTTTAACAATTTTAACAATTTGTACAGGAGAAGATATATGTCAGTGTACCAAATTTAATTGAACCAATGTTTTAAGATGTAAGGAAATCAAGGAATAGATTTGAGGTGAATTTGTTCAAATGGATATTTAGGTACAAGGTAATACTAATCCGGGTGCTTCCTTGAACAAACTTTATATTTTAATATACATTTTTATACCCAAGTCACAATTAATTATTACAACGAATAAATTACCTTTGGATACAAGGATATCAAACCAAATTATTGCAACATAAACAACCGCAATACGTCCAACGCTGCCTCCAACAGAGGTTATTATCAGGAAGACTATTCGCTCCGGCCGGCAGTACTTCACTGGACATGACAGAGCGCGCACCGGTGTTAAAAATGATTGTGTTGTGTGTTAGTGTAAGGGTTGTGTTTTAACAAGTTTTAATGTGTGACAAGTTCTACAGTGTGAACGAACAAAGAAGTATTCTAATGATGAAGCTACGGGTTCGAAACATGTAATACAGTAACAAAGAAATTCATTTGAAGTCATAGGACGGACATTTTAAGGTAATTTATTAATTGTAATAAACGTTATATTACGCTAGGATTTATAGAATATACCTCCATTACTATCTGACCCTCCCGTCTTAATTAAGGAACATGATTGAAGCAGTTGTTGCAACAATCACACCAGACACACTGACTAAGGTTTGGGACGAACTCGGCTAACCTGTGTGCCGTGTGACGAATGTGGCTAACATTGAACACTTGTAGGAAAAACTGTTTGAGTTACTCTTTCATTAGATGTATTATTTATAACTAGCTGACCCGTACGGCGTTGCCCGTGGTTGTTAGTATTTTCAGTCTTCTTGACGTAATTGTATTCTTTTTAAGTGTTCGTTGAATACCCGTGCGTATCCTACTGTGGTCATCAAAAAAAAGGCTACGCTATTTAAGAAAGCACTGAAAATTGTATTCCTGTAAACTACTATCTAACATGAAAAAGCTTTAAATATATCGTTTTAATTTATAGTTTTTACTAATTTTGACTTTCACTTTATTTCATTGACAATGTTGCGAGCACCTACAGCCTAAAAGGAAGCTACGTACCAAATTTCATTCCAATTCGTTCTTATAGGGATTTTTAGTAACTTTGACCCCCCCCCAAACCGCCCTAAAATTTCGAATTTATTTTAACCCTTTCTTAGCGAGGGTTTAAATTAGCTGGGGGTCGTAGAAAATATATTTGAATCACTTTGTAACATCCGCGTTAATTTAGGATGTAACAAACTGCTTCAAATAAGAGTTTGTAATTTTAAATGTATAGGCCTAATTAGTATAAGATATTGTTTAGTATTTAAATATAATTATATATCAAAATAAAGCTACGAATGTGATATTTTAATGGCATTTAGTTTAATTCAGATTGTTTGTTTAGTTTTCAATATAATATGTTTAAACTCGTGTATGTTTATGGTTATGCATGGTGTCAAATAATTTGTTTGTTATTATTATTATTATTGATAGCGAAAATATGTTTTGAAAAGTATTTAAAAATTCATAGTTATGATATATTTTATATAAACAATATTTTAAACAGCATATCTCTAAGTAGGCCTATATAGATATTTAATAACCAATGTTTGAGTTGAATTATAATTCTGTAAGCATTTTTCGTTGATTTTTCCTTGTGTTTGTTTATAGTTTTTCAATCTAACCTTAAAAAGCTGTTAGTTTTGAAGAGTATTAAAGTGATTATAAATTTGCTAAGTAATGTTGCTATGGTAATGATTGTAAACAAACATAACGTGTTGCTAAGGTTTTTATACGAACAGCTGTTTTTGTAAGCTGTGGTTTTGAGTTCATACAGTAAAGGCTGTTGAGTTTCTTCCAAATTTGAAACTTTTTCGGGAAACTTTTCAAACTTTTCTTTACTTATAAACCTTCTATGAACTACTGCAAACATTTTAAGACCAAAATTAGGTAAATCGGTCCAGCCGTTCTCGAGTTTTAACGAGACTAACGAACAGCAATTCATTTATATATATATAGATAATTATTGAAGTTAAATATATTAAATACTACAAAGCCTTAAAACAAAGATATTTATTTTGAAAAACCCGTTATACTGGTCTTATGATTCAAATAACATTCAGTTCAATGAAAATATATTCAAAGTTAAAATTCTATCGTCATATAAAGTTTTTTGAAGGAACTATCCAGATTGGTATTACCTTGTACCTAAATAGCCATTTGAACAAATTTACCTCAAGTCTATTCGATGATAAAGTTCTGTGGTTCAGCTTCTTCCAATTGAGAAAAGAGTCATAGTTGTAGAGCATTAAGATAAAAAAAACAGTTACAGTTGCTTGAGCAAAAGGGAAGTCCCATAACCCCCCCCCCCCTGGAAATGTCACAAAAACATTCAATTTAGGAAAGTCTCGTTGCAACTTTACCCTCTTGTGGGGACTTGCTGACCCC
>JAGFPH010008733.1:0-30765 GCA_018207615.1 Philaenus spumarius
AAAAAAAAAATTTAATTAGTAGAACATACCATTTTACATTCATTTAGTTTTAAAAATTATGTCTTCAAGATGGCGGCCGTTAACATCAATACATTGTTTTAGACGATCTCTGAAGTTTCGAGCAGCTCTTGCACACATATCCTGAGGTATGGCGTTCACTTCTTCAATAATCCGCTCTCTTAGCTCTGGTAGGGTGTGTGGGCGACTTTTCAACACCTTTTCCTTCAGATATCCCCAAAGAAAGTAATCGCAAATGCTCAAATCGGGTGACCGCGCAGGCCATTCGACATCACCCCTCAAAGAGACGAGGCGTCCCGGAAACATTTCTCTCAAAACACAAAGTGAAATTCGAGCTGTGTGAGCCGTAGCTCCGTCCTGTTGGAACCAAAAGTCCCCCAATCCATGTTCTTCAACAATCTCGTCAATTCTGGGTTGCAGAAAATTTTGCAACATTGAAACGTAACGTGTGGAATTCACGGTAACGGTTACGCCTTCCTCCTAAAAAAAGTACGGGCCTATCACACCAAATTGCGATACGGCGCACCACACTGTCACTTTAGGCGAATGTTGTGGTCTTTCTTGAGTAATTCTAGGGTTATGTTCAGCCCAGTAGCGAAAATTCTGTTTATTCACGTATCCACTTAGGTGAAAATGTGCCTCGTCGCTACTGAAGAACGCTGCATTCGGATGGATCTGTGCAAGCATTTGCTCACACAGATTTTGACGCTTGGCATAGTCTGCTGGGCGCAATTCTTGAGCAATCATTATTTTGAAGGGATGGAACTTCAAATCGAACTGCAGAATTCTTCTCAAACTGCGGTCTGAAATCCCCAATGCAACAGCATGTTTTCGTGCAGATCGCATCGGTGATTGTTGAACTGCTGTTCTCACCCGCTGCACATTTTCTGGTGTTATTATGGATATGCGTCTGCTATGTGTATCTGTTCTTAGTGTGCTACCAGTTTCCTCCAACTGTCGAACCCAGGGCTGAATCGTGGTTGCATTAGAAACGGCATTGTTGCGCGTAATGTTGAACCGTCGCCGAAATGCTCGTTGTGTAGGGATCACAGATCTGTTGTTTTCATAATACGCCCGTACGGCAAACCCACGATGTGCACCGGTCCAAACCATGTAGGCTATAGGCTACTGAAATGGGATTGCCAACGGAACAACAACAGACTACGCGTGTCTTCCTACCCCCTCCCTCCCCCCCATAGCCCGAGTGGTAATCGATAGAAACTGCTTAGTCGGTTTTGCCGCAAACCATTATTTAGAACCATTTGTTTAATAACATTTATATTCTCACTTTTAATACACCTCGATGCAAGGTAGTTGAAGTCACTTTGTTGAAAAAACAAATTTTCGTGTTTTTTTCACATATAAAGTATGCAAAATAACCAAGCCGGAAGTCGCGAGCAGAACGCAGCTGCGCGTGAGCCGGAGGTGGAGGCTGAGCTGCAAACACATTCTACTATATTATTTCATATACGCAGGCAGCTATTCAGCGCTTTTGTGAGTTGACCGATTCGCCAAATAGTTGGTTGAAACCCTCAAACATATAAACCTAAATTCACTCAACTCATTTAAGGGTCTGCTGTAGTGGGGGCCATCTTGGATGTTTATGTCGTAACAGCAATGTTAAGTTTAAAACCATTTATTTCGCATATGTTTTATCATAAAATAGTCTCATATGAACCACAGTCACAATAAGCATCCATTTTGCGTTTAACATTTTTTTAAATCATGTTCATTTGTCACGTAGTACCAATTGACATTTTTTAAGTACCAAGTTTGAACTTTTTTCCTTACACAATAACAAATTTATAATTAAAAGTTAATCGCAAGCCGGATCCGCAATTTTATAAAGAAAATTCAGTTTTTTTTTCAAAACTCAATTACAAAAGATCGATTTATAAAATGGTTTTAAATGAGGCAATGTCAAAGCTCTCGGCTGCAAAAATTGTACTGTTTAGATACGGCTATAGGATGAAGCACTGGAGTCGCCGGTTGCTTTCTCTTTTACTGTGCAGCAGACCCTTAAGGCTAGGCTCGCTAAATTCAAAACGGCGAAGGGTACCAATTTCAATGTTAAATAACCTAAACATACCTCCACTATTTTTGTGTTATTTTGTCAAAAAACGAAAGCTGTATTTTTTCTTTAAGTAAAATAGATTGTGGGTGTTGATTGCTAAGGTTTTTTTGCAATATCTCTTTTTGCAAATTAGTAAAAAATGAATAAAGTTAACTATTTATGTTTTTTACTATTTATATTATACGTTTATGAAAACAATAAAACGAGGTTTGAAAATGTATTCAGCAATCAACATCCGCATATGACAGTACTTCAAAATGAAACCAAATTTTTTAATTTATTCCACGAATTAACGGAAAAAATTACTTATTCTGTAGCATTGCTCTTATGGGAATCAGATTCAATATGGCGGACAGGGTAGCCTCCTCTTAAGCGGTTCAGCTGCTATATCGAATTAATTATTATTCATGTTTAGGCTATTAGAATAGTAAGTTCTTTGATTTGTTTGGTTTTGTTGGATTATGTTTCATTTAATTGTACACACTGTTATTGATGTTGATTTAAGTTGTAAATATCTTGTAAATATTGCGAAGTATTTGACAAATCAATACAAATTTATTTCAAATTACTTGTTATAAGATTAAGGTTTACTCTAACGCTTTGAATTATACGTAAAATCTAATTTGCTTCGCGAGATATAAACTTCAAACAAAAATTAAAACAGGACTTATTGTTAATTATTTCTTAATAAATTGGAAAACAGTTGTCTGAGTGAACAAACACGTAGCAGAAGTTTTAATTGCCAAGATTTCTTTTGTTAAATATCTTTTGCAAACTTTGATCGTTAAAAGTTATTGCAGCTTATAATACCCTCGTAAACAATTCTTTCGACTTTAACGTCGTGTGATTGTTTTACTTTTTCAATGTACGAGACAAGTAAATAAATGCTGTAGTACAATCAAAGCCGGATTAACACCTTTAGGGCCCTGAAGTAAGATAATCCATGAAAGCCTCTCTCACCTTGGTTTACCTTCCCATTTAAACCAAAGATTGTTGTACGTGCACGCAAGCTACCAAACACTGAGTATGTGTGACACTTATTAGGGAATTTCCATAGGAAAACCTTTTACTAATATGTGTAAATTGTGAAATTAATTGAGTAGTTTTTGAACATATAGAAAAGTAGATGTATAAATGATTATTTCATTTTAAGGGTAGTTATCCAAATTCATCCTTTTTGACTTAAGTAAATAGTACATGTAAATGGTTTTTTATGTCAGTAATAACAGGCCTACTACACAAATTTAGATTTATAGCTTGTTGGAAGTTAGTTCAATTTATATTTATTGAATAGGAGTACCGGTGCAACCCCATGTTAATATTTTTGATTGTAGTAACCATATTATCTAAACAATCCTGGTACTAATATGTGTAAATTGTGAAATTAATTGATAAGTTTTTGAACATTATAGAAAAGTAGATGTACTGTATAAATTATTATTTAATTTTAACGGTAGTTATCCATTTTCATCCTTTTTTAATTAAGTAAATAGTAAATATAAATGGTTTTTTATGTCACTTATGAATAATACTACACAAATTTAGATTTATAGCTTGTTGGAAGTTAGTTTAATTTATATTATTTTATTGTACAAGGGTAACAACCCCATTTCAACCCCTTAGACTGTAGTAATTGTAATGTATAAACACACCTGACATTAATATGGATAATATGTGAAATTTTTAGTAAAATCAGTTGAATAATTTTTGAATCTATAGAGGACTAAGAAACAGATAAGCAAAGACACATTCATTTTTATATAGGTCTATTCACACAACTCATTGATTGAACACGTTCATGTATTGTATTTGTTAACCTTTAGCTCAATTGCAAAATGTCGTTATTCGACATAGAAACCAAAACCATAACTGGTAGTTCTGTGATCAGTAGACCTCGCAGAAAAATCTAAAATCCGCTCTTTATTTCAAATTTGTATGAAAAAAGTTTTTTGTCTCGTAGGAATTATTCTTGAAACATAAGACATAATATTAATTTAAAGTTAGGGAGATAACAAACAGGGCTAGATAAAGGTACAATTTCTCCGTTTCAATCCAGTAATGTACAACTTCTGTCAACTCCGTTTATTCCATTATAAATCAAATATGTTGAATACGGTTTTGTCTTTTCGTAAACTTCTATCATCTCGGTTCACATTGTCCTCTTGCAATGGCGACGTCATTAGTAATACCATTGCAAATTTCAATGTCAAAAAACTGCAGGACTCGATAAGTTTGGAGATAAGTTAAGGTTTTAGAGTTATGAAAGAGAATTCACAAATAATCACAGGACCTATTATACAATTCGTACATTTGTTTTTTCTTAACCCTACTTGCAACTACAAAAAAAGGACTACAGAAATACAAATTATTACACACCATCGTTTTAAATGCATTCAGAGAATATTTATATAAAATTTGAAAAATCTAACAACTACAAATTTTTGATGGACGAAATGCCGAACGGGTCTAATCCTAAAATGAGTGTTCAAGACTTTTTACGACTTTTCTACCTTAGCTTATAAGTAATTTGTTTTAAGGTTTATGAAATAAGAGATTTCATACCTATTACATATATTTATTTCTTATGTTTATAATTTAGAATAAATAAAATTTTTAATCACACTTAAGTTTTATTACTGAATTTCCATAGGAAAAATGAGCTATTGCAGTGGCCCTTATGGTGAGACCCACGGTCGGGAGTAGCAAATGAGCACCGATCATGGTCCACAGAACACGTTTTGGGGTGTCATTAAAATTCATATGTATATATGTATAGATGTGTTCGCACTCTAGCGGCCGCATTTTAAGTCCGATTTGGTCCAAATTTGGTGCACATGTTGGTTATCTATGTCGCTCGGACCAGTTCGTTAGCCAAAAAAATCCAATAACCGGAAGTACGTGTTTTGACCGGAAGTAACTATTTTTTGAGATTTTTACTACGATAATGAAATTTTTTTAGAGTTTTTAAAAAATCTTATAAATGTAGGATGTTATTCTGCACATTTTGTTTTTTTACGCGACCTTATAATTCGCAAAATCGTCCAAAACGTAAAATACCATAGAAGTACCCGGTTCGAAGCCAAGTGGTGCAAACTCGCGAGGCCACTAGGCGCAAACAAATTCTACTAATATATTGCATACGCACAGGCAGCTGTTCCACGCCTTCGTGAGTTTACCTATTTCCCAAATTATTGTTGGTTGAAACCCTAAACATAATAAACTTAATTTTGGCGATTTGCTCAACTCACGTCAGCGGTCCAGCTGCGTGGTCGAATTCTTTTCGTTATAGTATAACTTTTAATTTGTTTATTTGTTTAAATTTTATAATTTATGTTGGAATAATTGTATATACTTTATTATAATTTGTTTAAAGTTTAATTTTACTGTGTCACTTTTAAAAGATTTTAAAGATTATTATACATATGTAAAAAAAGATTATTGATTCATGGGATCGAACCACGAATCCTTAGAACTGAAGCCACCGACACTATTAATAACCATTCGTCTATCGTCACTCGGTGAAAATATAACAATCTGAGTTTTATACTATGTACTACAAAGTATATAATTTACAAGTATATAATAATATTGAAAGTGTTTTATGTTATACAAATACCTAACACGCGTCGTTTTTCCTGACTTCACGGTACTTTAATGCCAAATTTGAAGAAAATCAAACAACGCGCATGGTCATAACAACATAACGAACAGTCACACAGACGAAATCCCGAAAGGCCTTGTAAGTGTGAAGAGTAATTTAATACTTAAAATATGGATTAGACGATATTAATTGTTCCCTTAGATGATTTACTTAGACATAGAGATTGAGAACAACTTAGTTTATTACTTACATTTTGTAAATTTATTTTGTTTAGTTAAAACGTACGTGCACATTTATATTTCTTTAAACGTTATTATGGATTGGACTGTTGGCTAGAATATCGACCAAACACAGACTTCAGCTGTCACATCTTAGCACTACATCAAAATTCCCTGCACTGAAGTACGTGTAATGCAACGCAGGCAACACAAAACAGCTGACGTCAATTCGTGTGCACATAAATCTTGCTTTAGTTTTGACATCTACGAGTATATTTTACATTCGCCGAAGACAAAAAACAAATGATTTCCATTTGTGATTTCGAAAATTTCGCTTATTTCCACCTTTTCAGTTTTTACAAAAGTAAAATCACAAAATAAAATTTTAATACATATTTATTTTTATAATAAACTAGGGGAGACATCGCGTGCTACGCACGGCAACCCCATTGGGACCTTCTATAAACACATAATTAATTGTGTCATGTTTTCTTTATAATAAAGGTAAAACTAAGATAGTAAATAATGCTAAATGTCCAAATCAAATTATTTCGTATATTTTATAACAGGAGTTAATAAGTTTCAAAAAACCAGCAAGATTAAACTTTAACAAAACCCTAACCTAAATGTCAGAATTATAAATAATTGTTTCACATCTGTTAATGGAAATATTAGAGCAAACAGATGATAACTTTATCAACAATACACATTTTTTGTTTTTTTGTTTTTTTTTTTATTGATTCCTTTTATATACAATTAAACAATATACTAATGTCTAGGAAGTACCCAACCATCTTTTCCTGTAATCGATGGTTAGTGCATTTGATAAACTAATAAACAAATTTGATAACAAGTTTCATCGATAACGTGACGTGATTAACCCCATGCAGCTATTGAGTTTAAGCCTTTGAATTTAACAATGCCTATTTTATTTCGTGGATTTCTTCTTCTTTTACGATCAGCTGTTACATTCAATTTCTGGTTTATATTAGTAGGCCTACGTGTGTAAGACAATGAAAAAGAAGAAATCATAGATGAAATAAAAAGCGTCTTACTTTCAGTCTCGTGTCGCGAGTGCGTATACTTTACTTCATCCAAAAAGTGCTTGGAGCGCCTAAATAGGTTTAACTTCAAAAATGTAGATTCGGAACTCCAGGTAAAACCATAACGAAATAATGAATTACTAACCAGACATCGTACTTCATGTGTAAATTGCCCAAGTAGGGACACTATGTTGTTATTACTGTACACCGTGCAATGATATATTATCTGTGTTCATGCAGTCCGTATAAATCTCACGAGGCTATATTTACACTGCAAAGTCCATTAGCCAAACAACCCTCCACATCTACAACGTATCTTTATGTGTGTTTTATTGTACTCTATTTTACCAGTAAATCATTTTTATAAGACGTACTGCGTCCTAAGGGAAGTCGAAAGTAAGGCAAAGCTTTAAGACAATACATGAAGACGCAAATAACCCAATAAAATGAAATATCTTACCTTTACTTACTTCAAGTGACCTCTTTTTGATCGTCGTGATTCGTTTCGGTACTGTTATACCGTCATCAGATATATTACACGTACACTCAACTGAGGTCGTCAGTCGTCACTAAATTAAAAGTAATTCGACCACGCAGCTGAACCGCTGACGTGAGTTGAGCGAATTTCCAAAATTAAGTTTATAGGCCTATGTTTTTGGGTTTCAACCAACAATTCGGGAAATAGGTCTATTCACGACGGTGCTGAATAGCTGCAAAATGCTTCGCATGCCATTCCGCATATTGGGATTATTTTCTATACACAAAGCATTGCGTGCTTCGCAAGCCATTCCGAATATTGGGAGTATCTTCAATACACAAAGCATTGCAAGCTTCGCACGCCAACTCCAAGATAGAATCCACCACATGGCTTTGAACCGGGTACTTCTATGATATATTACGTTTTGATCGATTTTGGGGGAACTAAACGAGCTATAAGGTCGCGTAAAAAAACAAAATGTGCAAAATAACATCCTAATTTATATTTGTAGAAAAAACTGAAAAAAATTAATTCTTGTAGGAAAATCTAAAAAAATAGTTACTTCCGGTCAAAAAACGAGCTTCCGATTGTTGGATTTCTTGGCTAACAAATTCGTCCGAGCGACGCAGACAACCAACATGTGTACCAAATTTGAACCAAATCGGACTTAAAATGCGGCCGCTAGAGTGCGAACACACTCATATATATATATATGATTTTTAATGACACCCCAAAATGTGTTCTGGGGACCTTGATCGGTGCTCATTTGCTACAACCGACCTTGGGTCTTACCATAAGGGCCACTACAATAGCTCATTTTTCCTATGGAAATTCGCTAATAACTCGATTACGCTGAAGTGAGTTGAGCGACATTCATACTTGACTTTATATGTTTTGGGATTCAAACCACTTGGGAAATTTGTCTATTCACGAATGCTCTGAATAGCTGCCTCCGTGTACGAAATGTATTAGTAGAATTTGTTTGCACCTCAGCCTCCAGCCCTGGTTCAAAAGCTGCTTCGTTCCGCTCGCAGCGGAAACACTTGCACCTCGACCGTGAGGCCTTGGATTATGGACTGCTTCGCTTCGCTAGCATTTAATGGTACTTTTAGGGTAATGCTATGGTATTTTACAATTTCATCGATTTTATGAGAACCAGACGGGCTGTTTGGTTGTGTGAAAAAACAAAATATGCAGAATATTATCCCGTTTACATTATAATTCAGAACTACGTGGCAATCTCTTTGAAGCTCATTCTAAAAATAAGATAAAAAGTCTATATAAACATAGGCCTGAAAACGCTTCGTTTTCCAGACATCTGCCCTTTTGTTTTTTGCACAAAATAATTCTTATCCAGAGAAATGTTTGACTGAGTTCAAACTTGGCATGAAGTTTAACCTAACAATGGTAGTATATCTCAAGAAAAATAAGCGACTAAATACAATCATGCGTTTAAAAATGGCGGCTGTTTGAAAATTTCAAACCTAAGTTACTAAAAAACCGTACATTTTAACAAACATTGTCAAGACACCTTTTTTGCAGTCCTTTTGATTTCTTATCGGATGGTGTAACTGTCAAAATAATCGAATTAGGAATAATAGTTAAGTTATGTTTAATAATTGGTTTGTTCAATCCGGCATCCTATACCAACGCAGTAAACACAACAATATTGTATGTGCATATGCTGTTGTTATCTTAACTAGGTCGAGGCCAAGCGAGTTATCTGGTCCTGGAGGCTGAAGTGCACAACACTAATTCTACTAATATATTTCGTACAAGCAGTAGTCCGATTTCCCAAAACATACAAACTTAATTTTTGACATTCAACTCACATCGGCTGTCCATCCGCGTGACCGCATTATGTTTAATAGCCAAGACATCCAGATGACACTTCAACTTTTCACTCAACTGTCAACAACAGTCCAACTAGCCAAAGTGAAAGGTTTCGTTGCCAAATAAGTTAACAAAGTTTGAGTGTTGCTGTCTCTGACGTAGCTCTAAATATGTCAAACAAACTTTGGACAGACTTTATATATAAAACTACGGAAATTTAGTTCTGAACTCTCAACAACAACTCTTACACCAAGAAATCTAATATATTTGTTGGTAATATTGTTCCGTGTTCTAAGCTTGCTACCTTTTAGTTTTATTTAACTCGCAGTTTTTTTCTTGGTTAAGTCACGTTTCCAACCAATATTGCTTCAGACATTTTGAAACCAATATAATGGGTTGTTAACTAGAATTGGTTAATGCACGTGGCTTTTTAGTAATACAAATCTTGTAAAGTTGTAAACTACACTTACATGTAAATCATAGTTCACTGCCCATCTTCCTCCACCTAGAAAACGGTTTCTTATTCGATTATTTTGGACAATATCACGCAAAAAGAGTCCCTTACAACAAATCAGCATGTTGCCAGGTGGCAACGGAGGTCAAACATTGATTGAATATGTTTGTTTAACAAATTATAAATTATTTCGCAACGGAACAAATTGTTTTAGATGTTTCGGGCCATTTAAAAAATATTGTATCTTTCAATTTCCAGGCGGCAGCGGTGGTAACATTTGTAAACGTTGTTTATTGCAATTTGTAAAACTTGATTTTAAACAAAATAAACGGTACCTGGAACTGGCACATACTTTCTCATAAACATATTTAAATTATTAAACAGATTCACTGTGGCTTCATAATTGTAGGAGGGGTAGAAGAGGTGATATTAAAGTAGGAGATTAACTAATAAATATTATTATTAGCTAGAGAGAAAACTATTCGATCGATTTCGAATAAATTTGCACAAAACACGTCAATTAGGCCTGTATAGATGCACGAAAAGATGTTTTGACAAAATTTGAAAAACAACCCCCTTTTCGGTCAAACGAAAAAAACCCGAAATCAGTTATTATTATTATTAGCTAAACGAGAATTTTTAGAATGATGCGGTTTTTTGCATATGGTAGGGTACATTAAGGAGCAAATTCTTATTAAAATCGTTATAGCCGTTTTTTTATTAAAAAATTTTAACAGATTTTTTGGGGGTTTTTTGACAAAAATGGGGTTGTTTTTCAAACTAGCTTCATATACATACAGACATAAAGACACACATACATAGAGGCACACAGACAGATATTTTGTAAAAATACTTTTTTGAACTCAGGAGGTCCCAAAAAGGATATTTCTCAACATCGATTTTTTTTGCATTTACTATACTTTCCCTATACTATAGTATAGTGAGAAAGTAAAAGGGGATTTGTAATTTTTCTCTAAAACTAATCGTTTTCCAGATATAGGCTAAGTTATTTTATAAAAAAAAAAAAAAATGCAAAAATAACCATTTTCAAAGTAAAAAACTCTAATAGCAAAAATTGTTAGATAATCTTTAGACGTTGATATAAAAATCCATTAAAATTATATCGAGGTGTACCACTCTGTACATGATGCTCTGTTTGAGAATTACCTAAAAATGTCAAAATATAACTTCTTAAACCTTATGCATATTAATTGTCCACCCAACTGTAAAGCAAGCAGGCGACAAAGTATTGGCAAACAGCACTGACAACTAATGCCAACATTTTTGTAGGTTTTCGGACTCAACTGATGTCAGTTGCCTGGCATTGACTTTAAGGGTAGAACTTAGATATGTAAAATACATAAACTATCAGACAAGGATAGAAACAAAAATAAGAATAAATTAGGACTTCTTGGGGTTTTTGTTGATATTATAAAAAGTTATAAATGGATCACGATTCTTCCAGTTTAAAATTTGTAGAGAATTCAAAAACCTACATAATGTTTTTTTATGGACCCCGATCGATTATCTTTCACCGAGAAAAGTAGGAAAACACTTAAAAATTAATATCTTTGTTAATTTATAATATTAAGGACAGATCGTTCGGAAAATGATAGTTCACCATGTGTACTTCAAACAGGCGGAAGACGAAACTTTGTAGTATTAATATTGTTTGCACAATTACAGTATAAACAATTTAGGTCATTATCTTGTATAATGCGCCCTATTAACCTGAGTGGCCCGACTTAAATTTTCCAAACGGATCCTTAAAGTAGACATTAAATCATACAATTCGTATATAACTTCGATTTTTGAATAAGGTTGATAAAATGACGTGATAAAAATGCTTCATTAACATAGCGTGAAACGTGTAAATTGGCCACCGATTGCGAGAGAGCAGTAGTAGTGGAGGAACCAGTGGCGAAGAGAACGGCAGGCTGCGGGCATCAAACAGCTGGTTCCCCCACTACCACTGCCTTTCTCGCCGTCAGTCGCAAATTTAAGCGTTTCGCGATATGTTCGGAAGCATTTTTATCATAATTTATCAACCTTGTAACAAAATTAACCTTATTTTAAATTCAATAACAAAATTATTATCAGCTTTTTTTGCTCTGTTGGCTGGGCAATCCACACAAATATCAGTTCTGTGAATATCGGTCCTTCACTTATTAAATATTTTACCACATCTTATAAATATCTCTCGTTGCTTTTCTCTCTATTAAATCAGTGTTACATTACACACCTTACATTTCAGTACTCATCTATTCTACCTTAACAGGTGCGTTTTACTCAATTAGCAATGACGTCACTGCGTGTTTTAGAGATCCAAGTCATATCGCTCTCATGATATTTGTATATATTATTTTAATGCTATTGTTTCGGATTTAATGGTGCACCAGTATAATCCAGGACAGAATTCCACCTTGAATAGTAGAAGTTAACGTTACGTTTGATTTCTGTGCGTACCTACTACAACAATAGCATTGTGTACTTCACATTGCCAGCCTTTGTGCTCTGCAGCATTAAGTAGATTGTACGCGTTATTGTAAAAGTAAAGTTAATGTTTCCTCTAGACATTTGAGACAAATACACATCTCCTATTGTACTATACAATGCATTCAGTTACTATTCGAGGCGTTGATAAAGTAATCTGTAACAAAAACATTTAAGGGTTTGCTGTAGTGGCAGCCATCTTGGATTTATATCCCTTAAGAGCAATGTTAAATCTAAAACCATTAAGTTCGTAAATTTTCACATTCGTCACACAATTCACAAATTTGTTAGTAAAGTTTCATTTTAACAAAAATTATAATACGTATCTGTTTAGCGTTAACATTTTTTTATCTCGTTCATTTGATATGTAATTGACATTTTTTAAGTACCAAGTTTGAATAATATAACGTAAAACTAAATGTTAATAAGTGAATCTCAAGTTAAATCCACAGTTTTATGAGAAATATTCAGTTTTGTTTCATCACCCAATGACAATAAGATTTATGAAATGGTTTTAAATGAGGCAATCTCAAAGCGTTCATCAGCAAGTATACAATGTTTAGATACCGCTGTACGGTGAAGCATGGGCGCCCTTACCTATGGGCAGTGGAGCCCCTAGGGAAAGGAAAATATGTACATTATTATTTATAGTCAGGTATTTAAAAAAAAAGAGATTAGCACTAAAATATGTTTTAAATGTTATGTGCCGTTTGATTTTACATATACTCATTTTATTTTTTACAATATTTCAAGCATGAGCTGCTAGGTCACTACTTGGTGCGGCCTTTAGGAGTGTTATAGGTCTTTGTGTATTCACTGACGGTATAAAGGTACAGACTCGATGATGTGTGGGTTAATATTTCACCTGAACAGCCAAATTGGCTTCCCTAATTTTAAAAGTTTTCTTGGAGAGGTCAAAAATATCCCTGGGCACCTTTTGCCGAAGGAGGGAAGGGTACTCCATAATACGTTCACTGCTACGCAAATTTCGTATTTGCTATGTTAGGAGCTTTTATTTTTCATATTTATAGTCTAAATGAGTAGAAATTACTTATTTTTTAACCTTTCTACGTAATAATCACTAATATTTTAAAACGGACTCACATGTGCGTCCATAGCATATAGGCTTAAAATTAGCGTGCGAAACCCGCAATGCATTGTGTATTGAAAATACTCCCAATATGGGGGTCGCCGTGCAAAGCACGTAATGCATTGTGTATTGAAAATACTCCCAATATGGGGGTTGGCGTGCTAAGCACGCAATGCACTGTGCGTCGGCCGCTTCTCATAGTGTTCAGTGACAAGCTCACATGTGCGTCCTTAGCAGTGAACGTGTTAAGCCCCACACCCCGGTCTAGCCCCCCTTCCTAGAAAATATCATATGGGCCGCCCATGGGGTGAAGCGCTGGACTCCCCAGTTGCTTTCTCTTTTACTGGAGCAGACCCTTAATTGGCTATAGAACAGTGCCATGCTAGACCCCTGTTGGGGGCGTTGGAAAATTGTTTATGAGGGGTGCCCTCTTAGACATATTTTCAGATTACGAGTGACTATTTCAATACATCCAGATAATGATGACATCTTACGCGTTTAAACTTTACATAGATTTAAGGAGTATTAGTAAAAAACAATAAAAGCACTTATACAAATAATGTATTTAAAGAAGTATGTTTAAAAGTAATATAATAAACTAAAGGAACAACAAGAAAATCTAGAAAACAGTTATATTTTATTAACTACCCTTAAAATAACAACTATCCCACGAACCAGAAAAAACAACCAAAATCAGTAACCGTAAAATAAATATTTCAATGCTGTTAGATATAAGTAAGTAAATAATTTATTGTTGGACTCTGTGATTCTAAATATTTCTACAGAAATGGAACCACAACGCCTCGCATACAAAGCCAATGTGGTAACCGAGGACACAGTGATATTTTAAACCTGGAAATTATTTAAAAGCTGTTCTAAATCGTGTAGTCAGCCAAGCCGCCATTCTGTTCCGCAATGCAAACACATAGGACACAAAGCAATCAATTCTTTATAAATATGCACTACGTAATAATTTAATAGTTTTTTATTACTATTCGGACTTTGCCAACATTTGTTTATTAAAATCAATACACGATAGCATTTGAATCAATTCCCGTTAACAAGTGACTAAAAAACTAAGGGAACTTAAACTAGAGAACTAGGCACATTTTAAAGAAAACAATGTAAAACTAAAATATACCACTAATCAACATAGTACATCTCAGAGCTGAAACTGAGAAGTGAAAAAAACATAATAGGACACAAACAGTAAATACTAATACACATCTAACAGAAAAACGTGTTAACAGACCGGGGTCAGAACAACAACTTGCCGAATGCCGAGGGAGTGGCAGCCAGCTAGGGGAGTGGCCTATTGTGCATTAGTTTTAGTTTTCCAGCCCGAGACATAGTTAGAACCCCACGTGAAAATTCAACAGGTAAAAAGTTCAGCTTGTTTTTATAGTACGTTGCGGCCTCGATGTACGGACTGCTTTGCATCCCGGCCTCGGATCAGAATCTGCCCCTCGTGGATTTGAACCGGGTACTTTTATAGTATTTTGCGTTTTAATCGATTTTCTGAACCAGTTGGGATATACACAATGTACAGAATAATCTCCTGTATTTATTGCTTTAGATATGTTTAATTTGAGTTAGAAACATTTCCAAAAATCTTTACTTGTGGTCAAAAAACGTGTCTGCTGTCCTTGGATTTTATTGTCTAACGGACTTGTCCGAGCGACATAGAAACCAAATAATTATGTATGTTTTTAACGTCCTGCTGTTTTGCACTTTAAGGCTAATGAAGACGGGACCTACAGTTTTACGTGGAATCCGAACCACAGCCAATGATGTCTGTTAAGAAACCATTTAGAGAATTATTCGAGGTCAATGGGAATTGAACCAGGAACTTTTCCATTGATGGTTGCCATGACGATTGTTAAAGCTTTCACGCTTATGTTCAAGTAAGTATGACACTTTACAAAAAAAAAAAAAAAAAAAAAAAAAAAATAACACTTATAAATTGCTGTGTGTTACAATTTTAATTGACATATTATTTCACTCCCAATAATATAGTTGATCACTAAATTTACTTTACTTAACCTTATCAAATTTCCATAAGATAAATGAGCAGTTGCAGTTACTTTTTATATTCGTTTTTATGTGTTCGAACTCTGACGGTCGCATTTAACGTTTGATTTGGTACTGACGATCGTTTTCTATGTCTCTTGGACGAGTTCGTTAGCCAAATAAACTTAGTTTTGGAAATTCACTCAACTCACGTCAGCTGTTCATTTGGGAGATAGAATTATTCGTCACCTGGCAGAAAAAAGTGATAACAATCTAACCGAAGGTGTGATAATAATAAACGATATATTTCCTGTCTGCCAGTATAAAAATGATAACGTAGTTTTGGAAAATGATAAAATTAACCGATTGATAACATTATTCGTGATTGTAATTAACGGCGAACATTGCATTTTGTTTTAATGAATGACCAACGTAACGACGATCGAAAATAGCCGAACTTTAAAAAAACAGTTTTCAACGAATGAACAATGGCCTGTTGCAAAAGTTAAGTTTTGTACGTGTGGAACAACTGTGATTAAAACAGTGAATGAGGTCGAACGACCGTAGCCAGCCCCCCAATGTGAACGACATGTAATAGGAAAACTTATTCAATCTTCTGTGTCCGGTGGTGAAGGCTTCTGTAATTTGGCTGTTCTGAAGAGATCCGAAGTCTGAACTTTGGTGATTGGGCTCTGAGAAAATGTTTATTTTTACGTCGTACACATCAGCAAACACACAGTTTGGCAACGACACTCACGCACCACTTCAAATTTGTAATTCAACTAGTAAGTCACCGTGAAATATCACAAGCTGATTATTCAGATTAGTATCGTTAAACAAATACTAATTGTAAACAACAAACTTTATCTAGGCATACCTAACTATGTTGTGGGGATTTTAACTCGGTAAATGTATGCAATTATAAGGATTATACCTTTTTAGTACAGTAATATCAATGTGCCCACGCACGTTGAACATATATAGGTATTTTCAAACTGTTATACAACTAATATAATACGCTATGTTATACGTTTTGAGGTTAGAAGTCGTTGAAAATGTATGTTTTTACAATCCTTTTTGTTTCCACTTTCAGAAAGAAATATTTTAGCCTACAAACAGCAACCGGGTTTTTACGGATTTTTAACATGTTAAATCATGTTTTGTGCATCAGAGTTATAAATATAACCTTAAAGTGTATTACAGGCTTGGTATTGTATTGTGCCAATCACATGTATCAATATACATTATTATTTCTTTAATAACAACAGGAAACATAACCTAAAAGTTGTTAACCTAGTCTTAAATAGTGACATAGTTGTTGACGTATTACAGCTGATGGACAAATCAGCTGTTATATATTAACGAATCTATATATATAATATAAAACAAAGTCGGGTTTGTTACACCACTTATAACTCAAGAACGGCTGAACCAATTTTTATAATCTTTTATTTGTTGGATTTGTCTCCACCCCGAATAGCAGAACATATATTAAAATATAGTAAAAATACACAAATAAAATTAAACACACAAAATAATTTTAGGTTAGGCCTAGACTGATGAACTAACACAGTCATGTTATTTGAAGTAACCAATAAAATAAAATAACAGATACAACAGTTGATTAAAATGTACAATCTATGTAGGGCCTAATAAAAATGAAATGCTGTTCGTTGGTAAGAACGGCTGGACCAATTTGGCTAGTTACTTTCTCCACCCTATATGTAGTATATGGAGAAAGTATTTTTGTTTTAAAATTATCATAATTGTCCAAATTAGGTTTTTATGAAAAGAAAAATGTTAAAAGTTTCCCTGAAAATTTTCAAATTCGGGGAAAAATGAGCATACTTTTACATGAACTAAAGGCCATAACTCACGAAACAGCTGTTCTAATAAAATGCTTAGTAACACATCTTTGTTTACATTCATTACCACGGCAACTTTACTTAGCATTTATAATCAGTTTATTATTCTTCAAAACCAACAGCTTTTTTAGGTTGGATCGACCAACTTAAAGCAAACAAACAAAAAGAATCAACTAAAAATGATTACTATATTTTAATTCAATTCAAACATTGGTTATTACATATTAGACTATATATAAAACAGTTGATTTTGATCAAAAACTGAACATAATTTTAGGTTAGGCCTACAATAAACCAAAACAGGTTTATTTGGTTATTTATTAACCAATTTGGCTAAGTTAGAATCATTTTTCTACAATTCTTCATAACTATCAGTTTTTTTAGATTAGGTAAAAGCAAACAAAAGGTCTACTGTATTATCTATAACGGTTTGCAAACTATAAATATAAATTTGTGTAGTATATTCTTAAGTGGCATAAGAACCATTTTGCAATTCGATTACTTAACTCAATGTAATGAAATAGAATTACTAGTCCTACACTTTAAATTAAATCAAGCAAAAGCGAAGCATTGCTGGGTCCGCTAGTAAATTAATTTATGCTCTAATAACGTACGGGAAACCCCTGCGAGTTCCGCACTCCAACCCCGTTGGAACCGTCTATACACATAATCATGTTATGTTTTCTTTATAATAAAGATGTAGGATTAATAATAACCCCAATGCTAAGACGGTAAATAATGTTAAATGTTCAAATCAAATATTTCGTATATTTCATAACAGTAGTTATAATAATGGATAAAAGAACCTGCAAGGCTCATGCCTACACTTTCAAACCCTGACCTAAAAGTTAGAAATACAAATAGTTGCTTCAAAGTGTGAAATCAGGTGTTAAGGGAAATATTAGAGCAAACAGCTGCTGTATTTATTATTTTGTTTCTATTAAATTTGTATTTCATAGGTATACTTTTAAATTTACTTTTTGAGGTTTTATGGTTCTAGATTAAGACACTTATACTACATATTTATGAAGATCTACCGGGCCCTTTTTAGTTCTGTTTATTTGAAATAAAAAGAGAATATTGTTATTATTATTAAAAAGTTATAAAAAGTAATTTGCAATTCATCCTAATACTTATAAGGGCACTTTTTGTGGTTTTTTGGTTCTAGATTAAAACCCTATTGATACCTATTTCTGGAAATTTATGCAACCGATTTCGTACTGTTTGTTTTAAATGAAAGTAAATGTAATTATTATCAACAAAATAAAAATTGTAATTTTTATTTCATCGGTTTATTTATAAGGACTCTTTTTTTAGTTTGTTTGGTTTTATTTTAAAACTCTAGCCTATTGATACCTATTTCTGAATTTAGTGCGTTTTCTTTTACGTTAAAGAAAATTATGGAATTATTATTATTTTTTTAATATGAAACGATTAATACCTATTTCTGGAGATTCATTTTGAGACATTTTTCAGCCGACCTCGGGAGGCTTTTTTCGCTAGTACATAAATAATTGCTTTAAAGTGTGAAATCAGTTGTTAATGGAAATATTGGAGCAAACAGCTATCTTATCTGTTATTTTATTCAATTGGTTGCTATGATAATAAATGTAAATACATGTGTTGGTTTATAATTTAGGCCTAACCTAAGAATTTTCCGACTAAATTTATAAATATTGAAATAAAAAAGGTTTTTATCGAAATGAATTATAGCCTATGTTACTCAGGGATAGTGTAGCTTTTTATTAGTAAAACTATTTTTTCAATCGGTTCAGTAGTGCCAGAGATTACCCCCTACATACATACAAACAAACAAACTTTACCTCTTTATAATATTACAAACTAGTATAGAAAAGAAATAAAAACTTTATTTGTGTTTGTGGATATTCCTGAAATGCAATAATTAAACATAAGTTCATTCATTTGAATTTATATTAATTATTATTAGGAAAAAATGACTCCCAAGAATTTTTGTTATTATGAAAATAGTTCTTATATTATTTATTTGTTGGAAATATTGTGGGTTCTCCCTTTAAAATAACATGGTGTAATTTTTAAACATGAATTATTTTTAAAACACAGTGGTACAGTATTTGGAATTTCTATATTTTTCTGTAAATCTATAGTACATTTTAAAGTGATACTTAAAATAACGACCTAATGGATTGATAACGAAATTCCTCGGTGAGTTAATATATACGACGTTGTAGATTTGTCTAGTTTTGAACTTAACTTTTACAGATTTAACTGCAGTTAAAAGTTTCCGTAAAAGCAATGATAAATTAAATCTAAATAAAGTGAAGTAAATTTTAATAAACTCAATCGTGGCTGTCAACTGTTATCTGAAATTTACCAACTACAGTTAGCTAATATATCATCAAGTTAGACAAGTACTTTTATCAGTGAGTGTTGCAGCTTTGAATATTAAACTTTATAAATTATTACAATACAACTACTTTATAAAGATCACGTTTCAAGCGTGACATTATGTTTCGACCGTTGAGGTGCAATCTAAAGAGTAACTTTAAAACTACAATACATTATCCCTTGCAATAAGATGCATTGTCCTGAGAATAGTAAAGTTAGGTTAAATGTATCTCATAGCACAATACATATACAGCATATTTGCATTATGACATGTTCCTTAATAAATATACTTGAATTTATTTAATTGTTATTAAAATTGTTTTACAAAAAGTTTTCCAAGTTTTATAATTTCTAACAATTATTTTTGTATTAAGTCTTCACTAGGTAAATATATTTAGTATTTCATTTTTATATGAAGTCTTTAAACAGTTTATTATATAAATTACTCAATTTTATGTAGTTAAATTATCATTTTTAATTGTTAAATTAGTTAATTACAAGTAAGTTCTAAGTACATTTTTACATAATTTTTATAATACCGGGTGTTTAAAAATTAATATCGGGGTTTTAAAGTTGTGTAGTCTTTATTACGTTTAACTTAAAATTAAAAATAATACATCAAATGAAAAATCAACTCACAGTTGTTAATAGAAGTGTTCAATGTGGCACACAGTTAGCCGAGTTCGTCCCAAACCTTGTTCAACAACTGCTTCAATCCTGTCGGGTAGGTCAGCTGGTAGCGGAGGCACACAGAAATGGTCTTTTATAAAACCCCAAATTTAAAAATCGCATGGCGTCAGATCGTGTGAACGTGGAGGTAAGCTCTGCAATCCGGCTTCTGCGGCCAATCCATCGGTCGGCTACAACGCCGTTTAACCAATCGCGTACTGAGTTATACCAGTGTGGCAGCGCACCATAGTGTTGCCAAATATAGTTCTGTGGTTCAGCTTCTTCTAGGGAAAGAGCCATAGTTGTAGCGCAACACCAGTTACAGTTGATTGAGCAAGAAAGAAAGGTAGGCCTACATATATACTTCCCGCCGAGGTACAGCACAAACAACATTCAATTTAGGGGAGTTTCGTTTCAACTGTACCATCTCGTGGGGGTTTCGCCAGACGCGCACATTATGAGTGTTGGCACTAGCTAGCGGAGGGGATGTTAGGGGGTCAAACCCCCACCGAAATCCCGAAATTTAGTAGTAAAAATTAATACTAAGTTTATAAAGTGCAAATTAAATTATCAAATAGACAACACAACAGAGGATTCAGCAACATATTTTCATTATTGTGCATTGCATGGACACTGATATTTAGATTTGCTAGATTAAACTACAACGTACAATACATGGATACAGTAGGTTACAGCCTTACTCTCTTGTGGGCTTGATCTGATCTATTAAATAAGAACACGATGGAAATTCAACAAAAATACTTTATTCTAACAAAACACGCAATGCATTGTGTATTGAAAATACTCCCAATATCTGGGTTGGAGTGCGAATAATGCAATGCTCTGTGTATTGAAAACTCTCCTAATATGGGGGTGGGCGTGCGAAGCACTTAATGCTCTTTGTATTGAAAATACTCCCAATACTGGGGTTGGCGTGCGAAGCACGTAATGCTTTGTCTATTGAAAATCCTCCCAATACGGGGGGTTGGCGTGCGTTGGCCGCTTCTCATAGTGTTCAGTGTCCAAGCTCACATGTGCATCCTTAGCAGTGAAAGTGTTAAAAGGGTTTAAATTCAACCCACCCCCCTCCCGAAAAGTTTACCTGGCTACGGTTTTGTGTTGACATGTCCACTTAGATGAAATATCGATTCACCACATGAAGACGAAACGAAACAGAAAATCTTCATCCTCATGCAGCAACATATCGTTTGCAATGTTGGCACGTAAACCGCAGTCTATATAGGTTTTAGAGCTTGTAACAACTGCAAAAGATAATTACGTAGTTGTAAGCTACGTCCATGGAATTGCTAATTCATAACTAGCCACCCGAACTGATGTCTAGGGGATTTGCGTGAAAGACTCTCTCACTCATTCAACACGTTCTTCAGTCACTTTTGGTTAGAAATACTGTTCCTGTCTTCAAACTGATGATGCCATCTATAGATGTTATTATCACCTGTAGGATTGCATTTGACCTTAGGAATTAAAGGAACTAATAACAATAACATATCTAACTCGTATTTAAGCTGTAACACATGTTCAAATCAATCTTCAGAATCCCATTCTATTACGTCAGTATTAAATGGTTTACAGTTAGTCACACTTGTAAACAATTGTAAACGATGTAATTGATAGATAAAGAAATTTATTATCCAATGATTATATATATGACAAGAGGGCGCCCCATGCTCGCTTCGTTCACCAAACCCCGCAACAACAAACGGCGAATCCAATGCAAACATTATTGTGTGCTCTAGGCCTAATATTTTCTTAGGAATGACGATTGATTATGGCAGAAACTTTTTATTTTGATATAAAAGAGATACAATTTTCAAGCTATAAAATATAACCAAAATGTGATACGGTAAAATAATATTTCAAACTGTTCAGATAGACCTAGTACAGAATGAAGTTAACATAATTTTAATAGTAATGAGTGTTTGAATTATGAAACATTAAGTCTTTTTCGTTGTTTGTGTTTGCTATTAATAATAATAATAAAGTGTGTTTATTGCACTACATACAAGACAAAACATTGAATCAAAAGAAATACAACATAACTAATCAAAATAATAACTCATACCAAAATAAAGTTACACACTTACAGCATGACCCGTAGGTCGTCTGCCAGGTTGGATTTATTACCATGAACAAAGAGGACGTTCTAATAATTAAACTCATAAATAAATGCCTTCCTATACTTGAGCCTACTTCTCAAGAAATTTACTAAACTAAACCAGTTTTCCCCATTCAATATCCTTATCAATCTGTCCCCATCAAGGACTTTACATTTAAAATATTTTTCTCGAATGCCACCTAATATTAAACATTCTCCTATAAAATTTATCATGGTTTCCTCCTCCCGGGAATTGCATAAAGAGCACATCCTTTCAATTTCATTCCTGCCTGGTCTAGCGTTTAGAGGCAGCGTGGCACTCGTTGCTCTGAATATTAAACTAATAAATTCTCGCGTGTATTTGTCGATAACATAAGCTGCCTCCCCAAGATTATATTCAAGTTTAGTATATATATCATGCCCCTCAGAACTTAAAATCCGCTCGGTCCATGAATTCATCGCTTCTTCTTCCAATTTTGCCAATAATTCATTCAATATTTTATTTCCCTGTCCATTTTTTTATCTTTAAAAAATCTAAATCGAAGTGCATTTTATCCCCCATTTCCAACCAGAACTTAGCCCAAGAAATATTCCTTTTAAGACTTGCCTAACTAGTTGTTTTGGTAATCTATTGTCTGTCATGCTTAGGCACCTAATTATATATTTAAAATTTATTTTTAAAGTTTCTAAATTCAAAGATTTTGCCTTTGTCTCTAAATATAATACACTATTAGGGGTATTATTTGGCAGGCCAAACATTCTCTTTAAAAAAAAGCGTTGAAAATTATCTATAATAGGATTTTGTCTATAACCCCAAACTTGTGACCCATACGTGACTATTGATTTACATGCTGCATCAAAAACCACCTGTTTTGTTGAGATTGGAATACTATCTTTAACCATAAAATTTCTCCATGTAGAATTTAATGCATATTTCGCTACCGTAATTCTCTCTGTAAGATGTGAATTGAGTGATAATTGTGGTGTCAATGTAAGTCGAAGGTACTTGTACTGGTTTACTATTTCTATTATTATATCACCAAATTTCCATTTTTCATTTGTGCTCAAACGACCACCCTGCCTACACACCATTACCTTTGACTTTTCCAAATTTACCAATAAATTCCACCTTTCACAAAAAGTTTTAAACCTTTGTGTCTGCTATTACCTAACCTGAAAAATTGTTGGTTGTGAAGACTAATTACCTAATTCCAATTCCAATTTGCCAAAATGGTTGCTATTTTAATAAATTACTAAAAATGTTTTCAAGAAATTTGTGTTAATTGAGTATAGTCCTAACCTAAAATTGTGTCAAGAAATTGATCGAAACCAGCTGTGTTATACATAATATGTAACAACAGATGGTTGAACTAAAATGTAGTAAGTCTTTTTCATTTATTTTTTCTTAGTGTTTGTTTTTCATTTTGTTAACCTAACCTGATTTTTAATTTGCTAAGTTGATTTCTATGGTAATGAATATAAATGCACTCAACAAACATGATTGTGTTGGTTCAGTATAGGCCACACATACTTCATCTGTTTAAGGGCTTGGAGTGAACCCCGTATTTTGAACATTTCCAACCCCTAAATAAATATTTTGAAAATCCTTTCTTAGTGCATTTCTTCATAGTGGTATGAAGCCACTCTGCAAGTTTGAAGTATCTAGCTATCATAGATTTGGCTGTATGAATTAGCCTCTCAGTCAGTCAGTCATTCAGGACTTCATTTTGTATATAGACTGACTGATAATTTCAGTTACCTTTATGCAATGTTAATATAAATCTCTTTACCTAATTAATATTGAAAACTTGCAGATGGCTACCTTTGACAACTTGTCTGTTCAAAATTCTCAAGATTTCCCTTAAATCAAAATACGTTTTTAATTTTTTTTGTTATATTTCAGTTTGCTACTTTTAGATTCACAGAAAAATAAAAATCACTTTTGTTTGTCATTATAAAATAGAAATCTTTCCAACATTTTGTGATTTTTACTTTTCACGATATTCGACGTTAAAGATTTACAGTGTCCGCCATTTTAAATTGAGTAAGTGGAAAATTAGATTTTTGTAGTTTGTAATTTTTGCTACAATCTTCATGCACAATTATAACTTATAAAAGTAGATACGGTTTAGCTAAAAAGTAAAACATGGAAATTAAAAACAAACCAGAGACTTTCGGGCAGTTTGATACCGATATTTAAAATTATCTTTGATCCAGAAACAACATGTTAAAGTATTTGGTATGGAACACTCTGTATACAACACTGATAGAGTCACAGTATAGATTTTCAATCATGAAAGAGGTTTGGAAGGAACCCAAAGTTTCCCCGTCATTACACCCATGGTCATTCATCCTGCATCTTGTTTTGAAGGCATTGAAAACAGACAACGTACTCTGCCGAGCTTAAATAACACAAACTATCCACAAAATCCTCCACGGGAAATGTATACTTCTAGTTACACTGCAGAATACAAGCGGAGCAACTTGGAATACATTAAATTTATCGACTAGTAAGTGTCTGGTAATTTGCATGTACTGCATGTCAAAAAAGTATCGTAGCGGCTGTAAAACTTGAAAAACAATAATCCCCATTTAAAAGATGCTTGAAATGACATGGTTTATCGAACACTAGATATTGGATAACGTTTTCATGTTTTTTTTAGAAATGTTATTAGCGAATTTCCATAGGAAAAATGAGCTATTGCAGTGGCCCTTATGGTAAGAACCAAGGTCGGGAGTAGCAAATGAGCACCGATCATGGTCCCCAGAACACGTTTTGGGGTGTCACTAAAAATCATATAGCCTATATAAATGTATATATGTGTTCGCACTCTAGCGGCCGCATTTTAAGTCCGATTTGGTTCAAATTTGGTACATATGTTGGTTGTCTACGTCGCTCAGACGAGTTCGTTAGCCAAAAAAACCCAACAATCGGAAGCACGTTTTTTGACCGGAAGTAACTATTTTTTGAGATTTTTCCTACGAGAGTGAATTTGTTTTTGAGTTTTTTCTACAAATATAAATGTAGGATGTTATTCTGCACATTTTTTTACGCAACCTTATAGATCGCTTGGTTCCCCCAAAATCGAGCAAAACGTAAAATACCATAAAAGTACCCGGTTCAAAGCCGTGTGGTGGATTCTACCGTTTGGTTGGCGTGCGAAGCACGCAATGCATTGCGTATTGAAGATACTCCCAATATGCGGAATGGCGTGCGAACCATTTTGCAGCTATTCAGCATCGTCGTGAATAGACCTATTTCCCAAATTGTTGGTTGAAACCCTAAAACATAGGCCTATAAACTTAATTTTTGAAATTTCCTCAACTTACGTCAGCATTTCATCTGCGTGAACGATATTATTGTTGGTTGTAAACATTCACGAAAGTAATTTGCATGATGTTTAAAATGCTGTAAATGTCTCTTATGGTCCGTTGTATCGGCCGGACTGTCTACGAAAGTGTCCCATGATCCCAGTGGTAAAGTACAAATGGACAGGTTTCGGTATTGGAGGTACAAGTTTGTAGTTTGAGGACGCGTGGGTTCGGACTGACAGAGACATTGTAGACACGAAGCAGGCTGAAACGGCCGCTTCCCCCACTACCTTACTGACTACCTTACTACCCACTGCGCACCCAAATGCCACAGCTCAGATGAAACCTGTACACTGTCAACAGTGAACAGTGTAGGGTTGATCAAACTCTAATATCGATATCACGATATTATCGAAACAAAATATCGATATCAGAAATATCAAATAATATAGATATTATTTTTTAAACATGTAAAATATAATAATATAGTAGGCCTAATTGTTTACTTTACTTACATCTGACCACAGGTTTTGATGTATTTTGCTTGTATTCTGAAATTACACGTAAAACTAACTCTAAAAACTCAATCATTTTCGCGGGAATCAAATATTATAGAAATTAGGAAAAAATACTCTAAGCAATACAGTCTAAGTTCAGAAATATTGGTAATTGTTTACTTACGTATGACCAGACTTTATGTTAAATTTTGCTTATATTCTGAAACTAAGCGTTAAACTAAAATACTAGTGGGAGGTAAATCTATGTTCAGCACGATAAGTTACTTTATGTTGTAGACAGTTGGTTACTCTATGATCAAGCATGTTTTAAGTTCATATTAAAATAGGTTAAAACAAACATAGATACGATTAGAAACTCAAAAACATTCTGTTTTTGTATTGGTTAAGTAAGTGCCTTGTGTTTTTATTTTTGGGAGTTGCAATTCTGTTGTAGAAAAGAACGTAATTGCTACAGTAGAGGCAATAAATATCGAAATCCGATGTTGACATTATTCTTCCGATATTGCGATAATATCGAATCTCTAATATCGATATAATATCGGAAATATCGAAACAAAAATATCGATATTTACTAATATCGCAACATACCTACTTGTATGTCCGTTATCCATGATAAAACAATATGGCGTCGTCGTCTGTCGCAACTGGGTGCAAAAGATGTACGTTATAACCCATGTTACTACTCTTGCTTCGCGAGGCTTACTATAGTTGCGGACAACCTAACTCTGAACCAGGAAAAGGTTAGGGTCTTCCGCCCAGCCGACCCTAATTAGTGACGTTTGGCTGCACTCAATGAAAACAAGTACTAGGTGCCTAATACCAAAAAGTCAGTTAAATTATTGTCCAAAATTATTAAAAACCACTATCATATTACGTTTTGTATTTAAATTTCGATTATTTTTATACTAAATTTGATGTAAATCGGACAATTTTGACCAACTTGTACCGCCAAACTAGTTTTTAGGGTCGGCTGGGAGGAAGACCCTAACCTTTTCCTGGTTCGGAGTTAGGTTGTCCGCAACTATAGTACGTTATTAAGTAAGCTTGTTTTATATAAACCTCAACTGTATTTACACTCAACACCACAGTTAAGTCTAACGCCTAGCATTAACACTTCGATCCCACTTCGTGTAATCCTCTTTGTTTAGTTCGACTAAGTAAGTCTTTGGGTAGTACGGGTGGAAAAAAAGTAAAGTACAGGTACATCGCAAGTTTAAAGTTTCGGGTTAAGTATATGAACTTCTTTCTCTCGGAACAAGTCGTCAAAGTAATAAACGGAAGATACTATTTGCAAAGACTGTGTACATTTAAAGTTATATATAGAAACTCGTCACAGTTTAAATCCCTCCAGGCCACTTGTTGTACCAGTTGGAAATTATTTCAATCCTAAGTTACGTTTTATTTGAAATTCCCCTTCAGACAACTTCTCGCCGACACCTCCTTGTACTATTCCGTGCAGCTGCCAACTCAACTCTAAGAATTATTTTCGACTTCGGTAAAATAAAAAATTTAACTGCTCTAAAGTGTTTTTGTTAGTCATATAAAAAAGCTTTATCTATTATTTTATTGACCTTTAACCCTCCTCGCTTCACCCACAACTCCCATGGGTCCCGTGACTAAGCAAATACAAACAGATTATTGTATATTCAGATATTTTCACGGAAATGACAATTTATTATTACAGAGGCACTTGAAACGGAGTTGGATGTGTGGCCGTAATTCCAACATGTATATTTAAACTAGCTGACCCGTACGGCGTTGCCCGTGGTGGTTGGTATTTTCAGTCTTTCTAACGTAATTGTATTCTTTTTAAGTGTTCAGTCAGTGAGTGGTATTTGGCTTTGATATATATAGATCTTAAATAATAAAAACACTACTGTCATAATAATAAAAGATCTGAAATTATGATTTTAGTAACTTTAATCCCCCCAAACCCCCCCTAAAATTTCGAAATTTTTCATACCCTTTCTTAGTGAGCACCTAGGGGAAGCTACATACCAAAATTCATTCCAATCCGTTCGATAGTTTTGAAGAAATCGTGATTTAATAACTTTGATCCCCCCCAAACCCCCCTTAAATTTCGAATTGTTTGAAACCCTTTCTTAGCGAACGCCTATGGCCCTAGAGGAAGCTACAAATTTCATTCCAATCTGTTCGGTAATTTTGGAGAAATCGTGATTTAGTAATTTTTACCCCCCAAACCCCCTAAAATTTCCAATTTTTAAAACCCTTTTTTAGTGAAAACTTATGGCCCTAGTGGAAGCTACATACTAAATTGCATTCCAATCCGTTCAGTAGTTTTGAAGAAATCGTGATTTAATAACTTTGATCCCCCAAACCCCCCTCAAATTTCGAATTTTTTCAAACCCTTTCTTAGTGAGCACCTATGGCCCTAGAGGAAGTTAAATACCAAATTTCACTTCAATCCGTTCGGTAGTTTTTAAGAAATCGTGATGAGTGAGTGAGTGAGTGAGTGGTATTTCGCTTTTATGTACCGGGTGTCCCACAAAGAGGTCCCTATTTTTGAATTGATATGACAGATGTATAGAGTGCGCTACAGACTTGAAATTCTACAGTCGTGACTAAAACATATGTAAAAGAAATACCCCTGAGTATCAGTTAATTCTGACTGATCCAAACAAAATGGCGGAAAAACAAAAAAACAACAAAATCAGCAATCGTATTTTAAGGGCAAACCTACTTTTATTTAGAATAGGAACAGCTACAGCTGTTTAGACTATTTTAAATCTATCAGCTGACTGCGTGTATCTACAACAATGAACATATTTGGTAATAAACATTGGCATTTGTTATTAAGTTGCATTGTAAAGTGTCTTATGTACCATGCCGTTTTCAACTGAGCAAAAAGTGAAATGTTGTTCCTGTGCTATTGCCTTTGAAAATGATTATGAAGCAATAAGGTGTTTTAGGGAAAGGTAGCCAGGTGTAGTTCCACCGTCAAGGAAATCTATTCGTAAGTGGAAGACTATCCTACTAGAAACGGGGTCAATACAAAAAAATACCATAGATCCTCCAACATAGAAAATGAAGAAATCGTATGTGCTGCTTTCATGGAATCTCGAAATACGCCTAATTCAGTAAGAAAGATGGAATCTGCTACAGGGATACCGAAGTCATCTGTCCAAAGGTATGCCAAAAAGAACAAAATCAAACATTATAAAACTCATTTAGTTCACGGACTGCTTGAAGATGATCCTGACAGACGATTGGAATTTTGTTCGAAAATAATTGAAAAGACTGACGTAGATAGCAAATGGCATGAAGGAATCGTGTTTTCAGATGAAGCGACATTTTATCGAACAGGAACTGTAAACAGGCATAATTGTCATGACTATAACAAAAAAAATCCACATATCTTACAAGAAGAGAAATTAAAATCAACAGGTATAACAGTTTGGGCTGCTGTTACCAAGGATGGTGTTTTGTCGTATGACATATCCCGACAAAAAATGACTGGAGAAAGGTATGCATCAGTTTTAAGCAATCACATAGTTCCTCATCTTTCTCAGCCTGAGATGAAAGACGTTTTTTTCCAACAGGATGGAGCTCCTCCGCATTACGCTAATGTGGCCAAAGCAGTTTTGGACCAAAATCTTCCTAACCGTTGGATAGGTCGTGGCAGCAGCTTCATGGACTGGCCCCCAAGGTCTCCAGACTTGACGGTTTGTGACTTTTTTCTGTGGGGCTTTTTGAAGGAGAAGGTTTATTGTCATAACATTGCGACAGACGATGAACTAATGAGGTTGATCGAAGAGGAACTGTTGTTGATACCTCGAGAGTTGTTCAGCAAAGCGTATGACTGTTTTCTATTTCGTTGTCATCAGTGCATTGCGATCGATGGACATCAGATTGAATAAGGTTTGTAGATCAGATAGATTTAATTTATTTATGAGTTACTTATATCTTTAATTCCCTAACGTTGTTTAGTGCTTAGTAACATCGTTAAAATTCAATAATTATGTTGTAACACTTAAGCAAATAAAACTAGTTTAACGAAAAGGTACTATTTCTTTGATATCCCGCCATTTTGTCCTAATGTGTCAGAATTAACTGATACTCAGGTGTATTTCTTTTACATATGTGTATATTAGGACTGTTGAGTTTCAAGTTTGTAGAGTGTTCGGTGCATCTAATATATTAATTCAAAAATAGGGACCTTTTCGTGAGACACCCGTTATATAGACTAGCTGGCCCGACTCGGCTTTGCACGGATAGACAAATCAAAGTTAAATTTATATTAACAAAAAATATATTATATCAATAAATATATTACACTATATATTTCTTATGGGGATTTTTAGTAACTTTGACCCACACAAACCTCCCCTAAAATTTAGATATTTAAAAAAAACTCTTTCTTAGCGAACACCTAGGGTCCTAGAGGAAGCTACATAAAAAATTTCATTCCAATCCGTTCGGTGTTTCTTTTTAGTAACTTTGACCCCCCAAACCCCACTAAAATTTCGAATTTTTTAAAACCCTTTCTTAGCGAGTACCTAGAGCCCTAGAGGAATCTACATACCAAATTTCATTCCAACCCGTTATATGGTTTTTTGTAGTAACTTTGACCCCCAAACCTCCCCTA
>JAGFPH010008734.1:0-12059 GCA_018207615.1 Philaenus spumarius
AATTTCAAATCTAGACCTAACCTAAAATTAGGTTAAGACAGGGTAAACAAATTAAATATACACACAATAATTTTAGGTTAGGCCTGGACTGAAGAACCAACATTTTATGTATATTGAATGTATTTCAACATAAATTGATGAAGTAAAACACATGTTTTTTTAATGTATTTGCATTCATTGCCATAGCAACCAATTTGATAACGCTTTTTCGTTACTCGTAGGCTCTTTTGTATCTGTCATTACCAACCAATTAATAACACTTTTTTTCGTTACGCGTTACATTTTCTATTTGTTAACTCCTACCGCAATTCCCGTTAAGGAACTTCGTTGCAACAAGCTGGAAAAAGAAATTTTCCGGACCTGTGTTTATATGAACAATTTTGTTTTGTTTTGTTTACGTCCCCCATCATCTAAAGTTCTGCCAACCTCTCGCGGAACACCCTGTATATTATTTGTATCTTTATTATTTTAAATTTAGTTCTCCCTCTCGTAAAACTATTCACAAAAAACAAAAGTTTATTTATTGAATGAGTTAATGTTACATCTTCTTGTCTACGTGCATGCACAACCATTGGCGCCCATACCTATGGGCAGAGAATTGCCACGGCCTCCTCTAGCTCCCATCAGGGAAAAGAAAATATGTATGTTATTAATTTTAGTCAGGTATTTATTTTTTAAGAGATCAGCACTAAAATATGTTTTAAATGTTATGTGCTGTGTGATTTTACATGCACTTATTTTATTTTTTACAAGAATTCAAGCATGAGCTGCTGGGTCACTACTTTCTGCGGCCTCTAGGAGTGTTATAGGCCTTTGTGTATTCACTGTCGGTGTAAAGGTACAGACTAAATAATGCTGTGTGGGTTAATATTTCACCTGAACAGCCAAATTGGCTTTCCAAATTTTAAAAGTTTTCTTGGGGAGGTCAAAAATATCCCTGGACTCCTTTTCCCGAAGGACGGGAGGGTACTCCTTAACATGTTCACTGATGCGCAAATTTCGTATTTGCTATGCTAGGAACTGACCTTTTATTTTTTATATGTATAGTCTAAAGAAGTAGAAATTACTTTATTTTTTATTTTTGAACCTTTCTACGAAATAATCACTAATATTTTAAAGCAGACGCACATGTGCGTCCATAGCAAATAGGCTTAAAATTTCACGCAATGCATTGTATATTGAAAATACTCCCAATACGGGGGTTGGCGTGCGAAGCACGCAGTGCACCGTATATTGAAAATACTGAAAGTACGTGTGTTGTCGTGCGAAGCACGCAATGCATTATGTAATGAAAATACTCCCAGCCCGAGGGTTGGCGTGCGAAGTGCGCAATGCACTGTGTATTGAAAATACTCCCAGTACAGGGGTTAGCGTGCAATGAATGCACTGTGCGTCGGCCGCTTCTCATAGTGTTCAGTGTCAAGCTCACATGAGCGTACTTAGCAGTGAACGTGTTAAAATATAAAATATCATATTGGAGCCCATGTGTATAACTAACAAACTCAGTAACCGATATTAGAGACCAACTATGTACATCATCAAGGGGAACCGGAATCTAATCCAATATAACTTAGACTTCCTGTTTGCCTACAGTTTAGATTAAGGTTCGCCTAAGTGGATTTGCTTGAGGTAAGCTTGCATTTAATCCGTTTGGCATCATTTCATTTCTCTGCTAGTTATTTTGTTTCAGACAGACGTAAAACAGTCCGACACTTTATTGAAGCAGTTTTGAACTGTATTTTTAATTCAATAAGGTGTTCGATCAAATACACCCAGCACCATCGGAACTAGTGCTCTAAGTGATACAAGAAGCAAATATTCAGTTATTCATTTACACTTTACAGTGACCTACTACGGAACCATTATATTCCTGCACATAATATTAATTAAAATATATTTGGAGGGTCTCTATACACATCTCAGTGATAGTCAGTCATAAGTGTGCCATGCTTGGTCTGTACGTTGAGGGAGTACACACACACACACACCCACACACACACACACACACACACACACACACACACACACAAACATATATATACGTAATAGCTGGCCCGACCCGGCTTTGCACGGATAGACAAATCAAAGTTAAATGTATATTAACAAAAAATATATTGTATCAATAAATATATTACACTATGTATTTCTTATGGTGATTTTTAGTAACTTTGACCCTTCCAAACCTCAGCTAAAATTTCGATTTTTTTTAAACCCTTTTTTAGCGAGCACCTAGGGCCCTAGAGGAAGCTACATAATAAATTTCATTCCAATCCGTTCGGTGTTTCTTTTTAGTAACTTTGATCCCCCAAACCCCCCTAAAATTTCGAATTTTTTAAAAACCCTTTCTTAGCGAGTACCTACGGCCCAAGAGGAAGCTACATACCAAATTTCATTCCAATCCATTCAGTAGTTTTAGAGAAATCGTGATTTAGTAAATTTGACCCCCCAAAACCCCCCTAAAATTTAGAATTTTCGGAAACCCTTTCTTAGTGCGCGTCTAGAGCCTATAAAGAGTATTAGTGCCAAATTTCATGTTTGTAGGCCTCGTGGTTTTGGAAAAACTGTGATGAGTCAATGAGTCAATGGTATTTGGCTTTTATAAGTATAGCCTAGATGTACATCCTTTTTAATTTATATTATCATATTGACCTAACGCTGAAAAAGTATTGTTTGTATAGAATAATTATCTAACCTACAATTAGGTTAAGCTATTGATCCGAATCAGCTGTTTAACTATTATAATATGTAAGAATAGGTGAACGATAATAGTATACGCAATTTTCGTTGATTTTGTGTTTTGTTTGCTTTTATTTTGTTAAACTAACCTAAAAACGTTGTTGGTTGTGAACTGATTCTGCATTTTTTTTAGTTGGTTGCTGTGTAATGTAATTCATTTGCTTTTGTAATGAATGTAAACGCATTCAACAAACATGACGTGTTGCTTTTGATCAGTAATCAGCTGTTTTATCTGGAGTTGGAAGTGAACCTCCAGATTTTTGCCATTTTCAAGCTTTAAAATTAAAATTTTGCACAATCCTTTCTTAGTGTGCTTCCATCACCCCATAAGAATATACCTTGAAATTTTAGTATTTCTATTTTAAGGGTCTTCTATACCTTGCGTAAAACAGCAAAAATATCCAGTTCGTACTCACGTGTTTCGGACGCCGTTTTTCAACCTAAAAAGTTGTGAAACATCTTAAATTGTTCTTAAAGGCCATGTGCTTTTGTCTTGTCATAATTGGAAGATATCGACGGCAACTCCTTTTAATCAGCAGTTTAACTGAATAAAAATTGATTATTTTGAATGCATTTTTTGGGGGTTTTAAGCAATAATTTCCATATTGTAAGCTAACACGAAAAAAATATAAAGCCTTTTTATAACTTAAAGTAATTTCCCAGATTATTAATTTATAAATAGAATCAGAAACACGTTATTACGAATGCATGTTTCAACGATTTTGCGGCTTGAGTCAGACCTTTTTATTAAAATTATACTGTACACTCGGAAGTTTTCTTCAATTTAAAGAAGAGCTTTAAGTAGTTTTTGTCATACGATGATTCTATGTCAGTGAATCAAAGTCGCTTATATAATCTATATATATATAATCCAAATACTACTCACTGACTCACTCATCACGAAATCTCAAAAACAACCAAACGGATTGGAATGAAATTTGGTATGTAGCTTCCTCTAGGGCCCTAGGTGCTCGCTAAGAAAGGTTGTCAAAAATTCGAAATTTTAGGGGGGCTTGGGGGGTCAACGTTACTAAAAAAAAACCCTGAACGGATTTGAATGTAATTTGATATGTAACTTCCTCTAGGGCCCTAGGTGCTCGCTAAGAAAAATTCGAAATTTTAGGGGGGGTTTGGGGGTGTCAAAGTTACCAAAAAACCCCATATTTAACTTTAATTTGTCTCTCCGTGCACAGCCGGTTCTGGCCTGCTAGTTATATATAAATTATCCACTATATTATAAACATGCATTGAAATTGATTTAGTTTTGTACAGTCACTCAACCTTCATTCATTTAAACATGTCAAAAATTCAATAATAATAGGACATCTAATTTGCAATCAAAAGAAATTGAACCGTTATTTGGTATTCCGAAAGAAAGGAATATTATTATGTTACGTAATCATATTTCAGATTCATATTTTCCGTTATAAGGAAAGTCTTTCCCCTTGGGATTTTAATTCACTTACTTTATACTTTGATATTGGATTTCGTATAACTGGATTCTGTTGATTCACGTTTCCCTTTACTTTTGCCATCTCGGTTTGCAAAGTTAACAACTCTACTTTCTGTAATCTTGTATGTTTATGTAATCATGAGGAATATTGCTATCAGATGTAACGTAATAATAGCATCATTAGACATAAGAAATGGGCTCTTAAATGACAGTACGTAATAATATACAACGACATAATATAAACAGCTCTTATATTATATTACTAGCTGGCCCGATCCTTCTTTGCACGGATAGATAAATCAAAGTTAAATGTATATTAACAAAACAAATATTATGTCAATAAATATGTTACACTATGTAGTTCTTACTGTGATTTTTAGTGACTTTGACCCCCCCCCAAACCTCCCCTCAAATTTCGAATTTTTCGAAAACCTTTCTTAGCGAGCACCTAGGGTCCTAGAGGAAGCTACATACCAAATTTCGTTCCAATCCGTTCGGTAGTTTTAGAGAAGTATCGCAACAATTACTGCAGTTACAGTACTGGGACCTATTTTATTAAATTTGTCTGCTCATTTTACGTAAATTAAATTAAATTTTACTCCTTAATTATTGTCCTTCATATTTCAATAGGGATTCGTTTCTGTGAATAATCTGAAACATGGGTGAAATCTTTCGCCAGCTGTAACTCGCTATCGAAATATTTCCGGACTTATGAATTAATGAACTTTTTAAATTATTTTTGCTATTAGAATCAGCTCAGAAAGTGCTCGGAACATAATGCAAATAACTGATTATATTAGCTCATAATAACTTTAAAATATTTTGTTTCTAGAGTAATTCTGGGTATTGTTGACAACTACCATTTTTCCTTTTTTTTGTCAATATCTCTGTTATCCTTTGAGCTACAGACAAAATAAAAAAAAACCATTGTATTTTTCATTAAAAAAGTAAACTGTTTGGTCTCTTGTAATTTTTTTTTAAAGTTATCAGTTTTTGAGATATTTGACATTAAAAATTATAAACAGCCGCCATTTTGAAAATACTTAAAATAATTTTCTAATTTTTCGTACAGTAATAAAAGGTTACGCACCAAATAGGTGTACAAAGTTTAAGCTCAATATCTTTTCTACTTCCAAAAATTGTATGTATTTTGTAAAAAAAACACATACAGACAGACAGACGAAAAAATAAGCCCCGTAGACCCATACTTATATTGTAAAATATGTTTGTCTCGATCCCAGGAACATATCCACAAAAGGGGTCCAAAGAGTTCAGGGACACCGCTGTATATAACGTGTTCTGGGGTGTAGCCTTCGAATGTTCTGCCCGTTTGCCCGATGTAGAAGCTGTCGTAATCGCCACAACATAGTTTATAAACACCTACAAAGAACATTTGCTACAAAGGAGCTTACGTGATATGAAGTCAAACTTCGCACGGTCTATAGTCGATAATAATCACAGATGTACTAATTTCGACCATAATAAGTCCCTCCATATTTGTAAGAAGTGTAGATTTATGAACGCGGCTGAAGAATTTAAAATATACAGGGCACATAAAAACAGCGTAAATAATATATATTGAACGACCAACTGTTTTTTAAATCAAATTACTTATACGACACAGCCTTAGAGTTCATGCGAATTCCGGAGACAGATAAGACTTCCTGTACCAACACCCATTAGCTTTCAATGTCCTCTTTGAGCTCCGTTGTATATTGTATAGGGCAGTGTCAGGCGTGGTAGACAACGAAGCGCTGTCAAGCTAACCCTCGCGAATGGACCATAAATGTTTTTGTACTTGTGAGTGTGTAGTGTCTGTTATATGTGTCTGTGTTTTTAGCGAATGCCCATAGGAAAAATAAGCTATTGCATTGGCCCTTATGGTAAGACCCAAGGTCGGTAGTAGCAAATGAGCACCGATCATGGTCCCCAGAACACGTTTTGGGGTGCCGTTAAAAATCATATACTGTATATATATATGTGTGTGTGTTCGCATTCTAGTGGCCGCATTTTAAGTCCGATTTGGTCCAAATTTGGTTTACATTTTGGTTGTCTATGTCGCTCAAACGAGTTCGTTAGCCAAAAAAATCCAGCAACCAAAAGTACTTTTTTTGACCGGAGTTACTATTTTTTGAAATTTTCTTTTGAGAATGATGCTTTTTTATAGTTTTGTCTAACAAAATAAATGTAGGATATTATTCTGCATATTTTGTTTTTTTACGCGACCTTATAGTTCCCCCAAAATCGATCTAAACGTAAAATACCATAAAAGTACCCGGTTCGAAGCCAAGTGCAAACTCGCGAAGCCACTAGGGGCAAACAAATTCTATTAATATATTGCGTACATACAGACAGCTGTTCAACGCCTTCGTGAGTAGACGTATTTCCCAAATTGTTGGTTGAAACCATAAAACATAGGCCTATAAACTTAATTTTGGAAATTTGCTCAACTCACGTCAGCGGTTCAGCTGCGTGGTCGAATTATTGTAAAGTGTAAAGACCTCCAACGGAGTGAACAAATTTCCTACTGATGATGGGACCACGGCCCCGAAACGCGTCATAAACATTAAACAAATGCAGTCACAGGACGGACAAATTCAAATGTAACTATAATTTACAGTTATTTATTTATTGAAGTGACTTGGATAGCGATAATATGGAATTTAAAAACACAATATATATATTGCGACATATATAACACATTTCTGACACCACAAAACGTGTTCTGGGGACTGCTCGGTCCTCATTGACAACCGCCGACCTTATTTCTCACTATAATAGCCATTGAAATAACTCATCTTTGCTAAGGAAATTCTCTAATAATATACGCCGACGTAAACATATAGAATTATTTCATAAAAAGTTCAATACAACAGTATTTTACTTTCTCCACCCTATACGTAGTATATGGAGAAAGTATTGTTTTCGTAAAAACGTTCGAATTTGAATTTTCAGTTGAATTATCTGTTTTGGTGCTCCCAGAACCCCAAAAAATTGTTTAGTGCAATTATCTGTGTTGGTGCTCCCTGAACCCAAAAATATTTTTAGTGGAATTTTTTGTTTTGGTGCTCCCTGAACCCAAAAAAGTGTTTTTAACGTGGTGTCTGTCTGTCAGTGTGTCAGTATGTATACACGACCAGAGGGGACACTATTGGTCCGATTTTCATGAAATTTGGTATGTAGGTACTAAACCCTAATATCTCCAGGCGTTTTTTTCATTTTTTGGAATTTGTAATTTTTAAGGGTAATTTACCCCTAAAAACCAATAAAAAACGACAAAAATGCAAATTTCTCAAAAACGGCTCTAACGATTTTGATCAAATTTTCAGTATTTATAGTGCTTAAGATGCCAAACAAAATGACACCATCCGCTTTTATCAAAACTTCGGCGTTTCATAATTATGGGGAAATGTTAAAAAATAAAGAAGTTTATGTTGTCAATCTAGCATCACGGCAACGGCCGCAAGGGATAGCACAACGGTAGAGAAGACGGCCAGTAATTCAAAGGTCGCGCGATCGAATCCCGCCTGGGACAATAACTTTTTTATACGATTGACGTAGGTAGAATATTATTTTTTTGTTTTGTTCTAAAAAGTAGTAAATAAAATGATTAAAAACAATATTATTTTGACTACAGTAAGTTGGGAGAAAGTTTGTGTCAGTTAACTGATACCGTTTATTTAATTACCTTTTAATTGCTTGTATATGTTAATCGTTTGTGCAATTTAAAATTTTTACCAAATTGAAATAATTATCTAGTTAAATATCGCCACCGCAGAGTTACGAAATATTATTACATACCGACACACAAATAATCTGTAAATGAGTAATCCCCTGAAATATTCCCTAGGATCGGTGAAATTCCTTTAAAAACATCTGATTACTATTTAAATTTTTAATAACTTTTGAGAATATTTCATTATCGTGAAAGTTATTACAGTCTTTTTACGTTTAAAATTGAATTGGTTTGGCGTCGTGAATTTAAATAAAGCCGTTAAAAATATACATTTACCTCTTGTGCTACAAGGACAATAAACTTCAACACGATAAAAATATGTTAAAAGTGCAAAATTGTGATGGCATAAATTAGCTTTAGATTTTTAGTAATATTAAATGTCTAAAACGAGTTAGTAATACGTTTAAGAAATATTGTAAGAGTCATATTAAAGTTCAAGAATGACCGGCACGACTTTGGCTGGTTAGGAAAAGAAAAACCTAACCTAAAAATTAGATAAACAATTATTTTAAAGCACGCAATCAGCCGTTAAGCTGGGTTTACGCATGCGAGTAAAGTTGCGGCTACTAGCGCAAGTATCCGGATAAAATAAAACCTGAACACAAAATCTAACAATAAATACGTTTACTAACCTCAAACGCGTTTCAACGACAATGACGCCATCCTTAGTGATGCACGGGCTACAGTAACCAAACTATAAATTTTAGTTATTTACTAGCGCAAGTATGTCTGATAGTTTAAACACTATAATTATTGTTTCGTCGCAAGTTGTAAACAGTTGACAGAAAATCAGTTTTATTCAAGCAGTTTTAACTTTTCCAACTTCCACTACACATGAAATTGTATTTATTTATTTGCCCTTCTTATACATAATTTACGTAGTAAAAAATTACAAACTTAAATTATACTACAAGTGAAAAAACACAGACGACCAAGACCGGGAGTTGAACCCGGGACCTTCACGTTTCCGTCGTGACGATCTGCCATCTGAGCTACCCTGATATCTACCGATATTGGTCGATGTTATCTAACTTGTACGGTTATTTACTGCAATTATTCGTGGCAGAGCGTCACGACGGAAACGTGAAGGTCCCGGGTTCAACTCCCGGTCTTGGTCTATGTTTTTTCACTTGTAATTTAATTAAATATCCCCTGCTGAGGAAGTGTGTAAGCGGAAAAAAATTAAATTATAGGCTACGCTTAATAATAACAACTATTCACAGTACAAAATATAAATTTGCAATAACATTATTAATTAAGGGTCAATTCATCCCGAGGTTAAAACCTGTTTAGGATGAAAATATTTATAAAATTTTAACAAATTATCAGCTCGACGGGAGAGAAAAACACCGTTACCGGCAAGTTCAACTGTACATTTACACTCACAAAAAACACATTTAGAAAACTTAGATTTGGCTTTTTACCCAGAAAAAAAACTGTAATACAATAATAAAAAATCCACAACCGCAAAAATTAAATAATATAATACAAAGAAAACAATCCTACATTAACTCATTTGTTTCCAAAAACACCTCTTTCGGAAACTAAAAATTTACCAAAATCAAAACGCAACAAAATGCTTCCTAATAACAATAATAAGTACATTAAAACTTCAGTCACATAACACACACACTCACACTTAGCCTAGACACTCCCTCGCACTCACAAACACTTCTAATGTTCATTATCCCGGTGAAGAAGAGAGCCATCAAGAATAAACACAAATAATTGACGATACTTATTGAAAGTTTTTCCACCCTCACCGGTTACTCGTGAAAAACATGTCGACCTGATCCTGTTCTAATAAATATTGTTTTAAAAGTCTACAGAACTAGAATTTATTTCTACAAAGTTTATTTTTAGAGGCATCGAATTAAAAACTTTTTGAGCAAGATGTAAATAAAATTTCTTAAAAATAATAAAATTTGGCTTCAGTAAAACTGCGTCTAAATTATTCCCTAAAGTCCTAACTCTAGTCCCTGTGGTTTAATTTCCTCCGCTTCTATTAAAGAATAATCTTAATACTTTAAATATGTAAACATTTCTAAAGGGTAAAATGTTAATAATTTTTAATAATGGAGCAGCGTGCTACAATTTAGTTATATTTGCCATAATTCGAATAAAATGCTTCTGAAGCACAATAACTGGTTTTAACATTCTGTAGTAGGTACCCCCTAAAACTTCAATACCATATTCCAGCTTTGGGCCAATCAAACCATGGAATATTGATTTTAACACTTGCAAATTTTTCACCGATCTTAACATACCAGGTGTCTTAAAAGCCCCCCCCCCACTTAATTTTTTTTAGTAATGGAAATAGACAGATTTTCTTTGGTTTTTGTTAACATGACCAACAATTTAGTTTTTCGGTGTATCGTAAATTTCAAGCCCTGGGGTATTTTGGTGGAAAGTCGAAAATTTTAAATGAGAACCCCTCCTATTGAGTGACACCTCATTTTAAAGGCCTCGATAAAAGAAGAAGATTGGCGAAAACCGGAGGTTTATATGTTGACTCTATCCAATATAATGGCCAATCAAAGTTGTAATTTTCCCCCCATTTAAATAATATATTAAAATGTTAAAGATGATACATCTGTTATTTTTACAAGGGTTTAATCCAGTAGGTCACTCAATCTAAGTTATAAAACATAGTAATTAGTATAAAAACAGTAAAGCTAAGCCCTATGGAATTCTCAGGAACCGGGCTTTGGGTTGATACAACCTTGCAAATGCTTTGTTATTCAACTATGCATGTTTGTCTATTCCTAATAGTAAAAAATGTATTAAGAGTATATTCTCCAGCTGGGAAGTGTAACAACCAACACTTTTGTATAGGGGTTGTTAATACGTTTTCACCCCTTAGCAGCACGTGACAAAATGTCAATCTTTAGACACTTTTTGTATGTATGTTGCAAGAAATAGATGAACAGATTTTCAGGTCACTAACTTTAAGGAAAATATAACAATTATTTTTTATAGTTTTAGGGGTTGTTATCACCCCAAGCCATTCTCACCCCTTAGCAGCACGCGACAAATTCCAAATCTAGTTGACTTTTTCTATGTATCTTGTAAGAAATAAACGTACCAAATTTCAGCTCTCTAGCTTTAACGAAAGTATAACAATAATTAATATTTATTATTTTATTGGTTGTTTTAACCCTTAAATCAAAATTAATTCTAGCCTATGTTACTAAAGGATAGTGCAGCTTTTTATTAGTGAAACTATTTTTTCAATCGCTTTAGTAGTTCCAGAGATTACCCCCTACATACAAACAAATAAATTTTACTTCTTTATAATATTATTAATAATAACCCCAAAGCTGAGATTGTAAATAATGTTAAATGTTCAAATCAAATTATTTCATACATTTTATAACAGCAGTTATAATAAAGATTAAAAGAACCAGCAAGCCTCATGTTTACACTTTAATAAAAACCTAACCTAAAAATTATTATTATTATTAGGGGGTTTGTGTGATCCACCACCGGGACCACTGCACCTAAACCATGAGGTCCTCTGTGCCCCATGTCCAGGCAGAAGTTCACATCAAACCCGCCATTTTTGCGAAACGAAGGAGTCCATGGGGGCCTTCCTCTCGTATATAACTGGTGTCAGGGTATCCTTGTCCCAGATATTTCTGCCTCATTGATGCGAGGGCATCACATTCGCATAGAACGTGGAAAGATGTTTCCTCCTTCTCTCCACACCTTCGACATAATGGGTTGTTCTCCAGCCCCATTAGGTGGAGGTGCCTCCTCAGAGAGTTGTGTCCCGTCAGTAGACCGACTAACAACCTCACTAAAACAACCTCACCTAAAAGTTAGAAGTTTAAATAATTGCTTCAAAGTTTGAAATCATCTGAATGGAAAATTGGAGCAAACAGCTGTGTTATATGTTATTTCATTCAATTGGTTGCTATGGTAATACATGAAAATACATAGTAAATATGTTGGTTCATCAGTCCTAATCTAAGATTTTTTCCGGCTAAATTTATTATAATGAACTATAGCCTATGTTACTCAGGGTCATTGTATCTTTTATTAGCAAAACTATGTTTTTAATCGGTTCTGTAGTTCCAGAGATGACCAACTACAAAAACAAATTTCACCTCTTTATAATATTAGTATAGATTA
>JAGFPH010008734.1:17255-52871 GCA_018207615.1 Philaenus spumarius
GGGGGGGGGGGGTCAAAGTTACTAAATCACGATTTCTCTAAAACAATTGAACGGATGGAATCAAATTTGGTATGTAGCTTCCTCTAGGGCCATATGTGCTCTCTAAGAAAGGGTTTCAAAACATTCAAAATTTTAGGGGGGTTTGGTGGTCAAAGTTACTAAATCACGATTTCTCTAAAACTACTGAACGGATGGAATCAAATTTGGTATGTAGTTTCCTCTACTGATATAGGTGCTCTCTAAGAAAGGGTTTTGTTAGGATTAATAGTGTAGGATTAGGAATTATTTAACAATCACATGTGATAAAGAGTAGTTTAAGATTTATAAGTCCCAAGGCGAGAACACAGAATATAGAACATGGTTGGGTAAGACTGTAAAATATTGTGTAAGTGCTAACAGAAGCTAGGCATACTTTAAAGACCTAGTTATGTCAACTCAGTTCACTATAAAAGGGCCCTACTGACCTAGATACGGGGCCAGATAGTTTTGGAAGACGGCCGGGAGCCCTGTTGATGGGACAGGGCAGTGTTTTGGGAAAGATATACGGTGTAGGCCGAAGCCTATAGTATTCGGCGGATCCAGCTGAAACATACTTGGGGAGTACTGGTACAGAAGGTAGGCAAACAGACTGTCTAATATTAATATTTTAAGAACTGTGTTTTAGTCATTGCTGTTGTGAGTGTTTCGTCTTGGGATATAATTAATAGTAATTATAGATAGAATCAAGGTAGTTGATATTTAAATGTAAAGTCAGTTAGGGTTGTTATTTAATGTAAAGCCAGTAGTGTTGTTATTTAATGTAAAGTCAGTAGTGTTGTTATCTAATGTAAAGTCAGTAGATGTTGTATATTTAAATGTAAAGTCAGTTAGGTATTGTAGTTGTTTGTTATTTGTTAAAATAGTGTCATTCTACCACTGAACCACTCAATTATAAAATATAAGAATTGCAAGGTATATGAATTGGTTGATTTCTATTATTATAATCCTTGAACCTTATAGTGATCCGTCATTTAGAACCCTGGGCAGTTGAATGATATATTTCTACCCCTAACAGTTTCAAAAAATTCGATATTTTAGGGGAGGTTTGGGGGGATTAAAGTTACTAAAAATCCCCAAAAGAAATACATAGTGTAATATATTTATTGATATAATATATTTTTTGTTAATATACATTTAACTTTAATTTGTCTATCCGTGCAAAGCCGGATCGGGCCATCTAGTTATAATATAAGATTAAACAATTGTTCATAGGCATCTTAAGTGTTATTAAAAAAAAATTAACTTATTTAATTTCTGCGTTATGCCCATTGATGCTTTATTTTTATCCATGGATTGAGTCATGGCACCGTATTTTTTAAAAAAATAGCAAATCTTTTTCACTAGTTGTAAAAATTTCAATGTCAATCATTACCAGGGGAAGTGATCGGATGTGAACAAAACAAACATGTCACCAAGAAAGTAATTTATAGCATTGTTTACAAAATGAGGAATATCGCAATCTTTACGCGACGGCGGCGTTGACGATATCGAAAGCGCGCGTTTCACCTTTAAATGTGAGAAAACCAAAGACGGTATATAAAAAAAGGTTTAAAATATAAGTGTTTAATAAACTCATTTCCAAAATTTTTCCCGCTGAAGTTTGTTTCTACCCCAAAAATAAAAAAAAGTTTATGCTTAGTAACTTTTTCATGTGCCGATTTTTTGGCTGATTATATTTTGTATTTTTATAAATCTGTTAACTGACTGATCTGTACGTTGTTTACTCCGTTGGAATCCTCAATTCTTCTAGATAAGAAACATGTAATCGGATGATCCCTGTGTGATGGAGGAGCGTGTTAATGTGTGCGCGCGCATTAACACATTTTGTGGCAGAAATCGCACAGTTGATGAAATTGACATCCAAGTGGAGGGGAAAGACCGTTTTTCGCTTCCAAAACTCCTCTGCCAGCATTCCAGGTGTATTAATAGAGTTCTATGATTACACCCCATAACGTGTACTTGGGACCATGATCGGTGTTCATTAATCACTCCCGACCTTAAGAGTCACTGCACAGCTCATATTTCCTTTGGGAATCCTCCAATAACAAACTAAACAGGTAACCTTTGTTTACACCAAAGGCATAACACTGTTGCAGTGTAGGGCCTACAATACTGACTGCGGTAGTTTGTATTGTTTTTATTCAAACTGCTTTTAATTAAACAAAGCAAATTACTTATAAAACCGTTTAGTTCTGCTTATTTTATAGCGAGCTATTTGTTTACATTTCATGTTTAGGTCACTGGACAGTACTTAGTTTTAATTGAATTGAATAACGTAATATTTTTTTCACTACACTACGATGTTTTCAGCTATTTTCGGAACGTCATTTGGAGGCCGAAAGTAGCTCTTTTCTGCCCTAGGGCCGTAAAGTCAGCTGTTCGTTTATTCAATTAAAATATGAACGTATATCTCAACACAATTTCGTTATGAAATAGGCCCATATGGCAAATGATTCAATAGGACGGTATTGCCGACAGACTAGTGGCACACACATAATTGTTATTTTCACCGTTGCCTAGCAACCAGTTATTAATTTTGCTGCTATAGGAGCCATAACTTCAAATTTGTATTGCGTTATTTACGTTTTGTACTGTGCATTTTTAACGTTAATATGGCCAAAATACCAGAATCATTAAAAAGAAAAGCAGAAGAAATAACGCAAGACTTGTTACCATCAAAATCCAAGGAAAGATATAATGATGAATTTTGTAAATTTGTGGATTGGTTAGATAAAGAGAATGTTTTGCCTTCAGACGTAAGTGATGACATTTTACTAGTTTACTTATCGAACCTATCACAATCTAACAAGGCCATAGATTGTACTTTCCATAGCTAGCTAGTTTGTAACCTCAAAGTTTCATTTTCATGTGTGCTAAATAAATATTCTTTTTTAATTTTATATAGCGTTTATTTTATTGTGTAGTTTAGTGAAAAATAGCGTTCGCACCACGGCCGAAAGGGTTTTGCAGCTCTCGATCTCAAGCCTGCAAAACCTCATTTTCGTCCCTAGGTACTGTTTCCTACGCTTGTTATGAAAAGTAGCTCTTGTCACACTACTAGCAGAACCCAAAGTAGGTGTTTGCCGCACGTGTGTTCCAAAGTGCAATATTAATCAAATGGGATTATAAATTACAGTTTTATTCATATGCTGACTTTTAAACATAAAACAAGTTAGCTGTTCCATTGTTCGTTTATTATTTCTTAACCTGACATTGCTATTATTGATGGTGAGTTGCAGTTAGGCTATTTAAGAGTTGTTATAACTTAAGTCGTAAACTTATTTAATGATGGAAATAAGTGATAGTGAAGTTGAATGTGATAATACTCCTCCACAAATAATTGAAACTGGAAGAAATGTAACTTTGAACTTATTACCTTCTAAGTCGCGGGAGAAATATAAAATACAGTAAAACATTTATTTTACTTCTCCACAAATTTTGAAAACGATACATGTAACACATATTACAATCTTATGCACAGCACGAGCAACATGTCTTTGCTGCATTCAAGAAAATTGCCATCTCGGCTTCAGCAAGCGTGGGAAAAATCTTATGTGCAACACGAGCGCAAAGTGTCTTTGCTGCTTTGGAGAAAATTGCCTCCTCGGCTTCAGCAAGCGTAGGAAAAATCTTATGTGCAACACGAGCGCAAAGTGTCTTTGCTGCATTCGAGAAAATTGCCGCCTCGGCTTCAGCAAGCGTAGGAAAAATCTTACGAGCAACACGAGCGCAAAGTGTCTTTGCTGCATTCGAGAAAATTGCCGCCTCGACTTCAGCAAGCGTAAGAAAAATCTTACGAGCAACACGAGCGCAAAGCGTCTTTGCTGCATTCGAGAAAATGGCCGCCCTCGGCAAGCCTCGAGCGTCAAACGTTTCCCTCGTGCAGCAAAGTGGCACTTTGCGCACATGTTGCACAAATAGCTATTTGTATATCAATACTTGCATATCAATTTATTTAAATTAATTCACTTGTGTTTTGTGAAAGTGATCACACTTTAAAAACTTAGTTTTATTAAATACTTAATAAAGAATTTAAATAGGCCTACTATAAATTGAGTTCACACAGAAACAATATTTAACTTAAAAAAGTCATATATGATTGTAATAAAACATTTACCTATCTCTTAAGCATTGCCGTTAGCATGGGTTATGATTTAGGCTGGTTGAATCGTTTCATCAAATTGAACGAGAGTGATAATATTTAAGTATGAGTATTCTAATTAAATCGTTAAAATTACGCTATAACAATATGCGGAATAAATGTGGGAGTAAATCTATATATTTAAAGCCGTAAGGAAAAAAAACATTTGGACAGTTCGTCTGAGACTTCTACTAGGCCGATTTACACGCGGGTTTTACCAAAACAAAGGTTTTCGGTCCTATATTAGCAGGTTTTATTTGTATTTTGAAAATATTTACGGTAAATGGGTCAAAAATGGAAAATACACTTTTCTTACGGAGATTTAACATGGGAGAAAAAGTCAACTTTGTCAATCCTTTGGACAATTCGTCTGAGACTTCCACTGGACCGATTCACTTTCAGTTTATACCAAATAAAAGCAAAACGTTTCTATATTAACAGGTTTCATTTACTTTTACGTTATCTTAATTTCTTAAATTAAAAAAATCAACATTTCCAAACCTTTGCAATGATTTTATTTTACAGTTCTTCAATCAGCTGATTGTAAAGAAACACGGTATTTTGTCTAACAGAAGAAGAGCAAATGCTCATATAATATAACAGCTGATTTCACCCATCATCTGTACAAAACCAGCGTAGTTTGTATTTTGGGGTTATGTTAACAATTACAATTCATCAATAATGTAATTCTTCTGAAGTTGTTTTTTTTAAATATGAGTTAAAAAATTAAGGTAGGCTATAATACGTTATAAGATTTGCTTTGAGGTTATAAAGTGAATATAACTACAACCTTTTATCAACAATGAATTTATACAAATTTATGAAAGATACCCATTCGTTTAACTTCGGAAACATAAGTAGGCCTACATCTCCGTATAACATATAAATATATTAGAGTATTAATTTCTTTATTATAATATTAGTAACTTCTAAATCATTTGCTAATCAATATGAAATAAAAACCAATTAAAAGATAACATTTGTATCATTATCTTGATAAATATAACATTTTACAAATAGGCCTACAGTTTTAAATTGCAATATTTTTCATGGTAGTTGGCAACTGTATTATTTATGCAAGGTAATGGTTTTTTACCCTTTATTTCCTATCTGTATTGATATCCCAAAAAAATAGATTATGTGTATAAAATATTAGTTAAATTCACTGATTTTCGAATCCATTTTTGTTTTCTTTAACTTTGCTACAAGAAAAATGATTGGAAGGAAATAGCATTTTAAAAAGTACATTTTATACATGTTTCGCACCATCTGCCTAGCCCTAGCGCTCCACTCACCACGAATGGAGCTGTATCCACCGAGTATGGACGGGCAACAACTATGTATATATTTTAAGTTAGACCTAGACTGAACCAAAATAAATAAATAATGTTTGTTGTTGATTCAGTAATGGGCTGTAGTCTCTAATATTTTCATTAACAGTTTATTTCAAATTTTAAATCAATTATTAGTATTTCTAATTTTTAGGTTAAGTTTTTATTAAAATGTAGACCTGAGCCTTGCTGACTACACAACGGATTCCAACGGCGCACACCAAGTTCCAACAGGAAGTGGGGGGGGGGTTGGCGTGCGGAGCACGCAGGGGTCTCCCCTAGTAAGCAATTAATTTTGTAACCTTATACCAACAGGTCGGTTTTGGAACACTAGAAATTAAAACGCACAAAGGGCATTACAAACATTACATTTCAAAAATGTGTTCCGCAGCGCTAACATTGAATCTGTGTTTACCTGTATGAAATACTACTTCTGAAAATGCAAAACATCTTCAATTTTACATGCCAATGCCGGTTCAGCGCGTAAAAGTATTAAAATAACAATTTTTTAAATATTGTGGTCTCCAAAAAAGAGTACAGTTTAGTAAAGATTAATTAAATAAAGAGAGACAGAAAAAGCCATAAATTAAGAACAGTGGAATAGTAGTTTAAGGTTTTCTTGATTAACATTTTATATAAATCTACAATGTTTAAAATTTATCTGCTCAGTTCAGAGAGTCGAATAATTTGATTAACGTTTTCTTTCTTAATGCTTTTTTTTAATTAAAAAGCTGAAAGTAAGTGATTCGGAAAAAATAATTAATTACAAAAGTTGAAAAGACAGAGAGTAATTAATTTTCCATTGAATTATATGAAATGTTATTTTTGTAAACCTTTATTGAAATTACTGTTTTATCGTAATTATTTTACGAAACATTAGACTTTTAACACTATTTGCAAACTTAGTTTTGAGGTTATGTTTAATATTATACTTTTATTAAAACAAAATTATTTACCTGAGGAAGTCCCACTCGAATTCTATGATTTATAGGAGGCATTTTCCAAGATTTTGCACTGTGAGTCAGAGAGAATACGCCATACCTTCCTCTAATGAAAATAATTTAAACGTTTTTTTTCTGTTAAAATGTCTACACAATAGTTTGCACTATTATTTTGTAATTTGAAACAAGAACAATAAACATGTTCACGTCAATATGTCAGAATAGGAAACAACAATTTTAAAAACCCAGTGTCAATAAAAAACACACACATCATTTGTGACTTACTTAAATCTAGATCATGACCCGAAACACAGTTCGATTGATACCTAATCTGTGGTCGGTGCCTACAGCTAATCGTAGAGTATTCGTCCATGCGTACCGAAGGTTGGGTGCGACGGAGGTTGTTTACGAAGTGGAGTATAGCTTTATATTTATATAGAATGTGTCAGTAAAGTATTATTAATTAACGTTTAATTATTTCAACACGTGGCGTTTGTAACTCGGAACCCGATTTGTGAGTCATTACCAGTACGTAATTAGTAATTATGGTCGAAATAGGTCGTGGGCGTCTAAACGCAGAGAGCCCTGGTCTAAACGATTCTCTACACTCTACAGTATTAGGTCACAGATTAAGTTGCATGTTTGATCGGTTATCTATATGTATAAAAGCGAAATACCACTCACTCACTCACTCACTGACTCACTCATCACGATTTCTCAAAAACTACAGAATGGATGAAAATGAAATTTGGTATGTAGCTTCCTCTAGGACCATAGGTGCTAACTAAGAAAGGGATTGAAAAAATTCGAAATTTTAGGGGAGGGGTTTGGGGGGATCAAAGTTATTAAAAAACTATTTCTTCAAAACTACCGAACGGATTGGAATGAAATTTGGTATGTAGCTTCCTCTAGGCCCATAAGTGTTCACTAAAAAGGGTTTTAAAAAATTTGGAATTTTAGGAGGGTTTGAGGGATAAAAATGACTAAATCACGATTTCTCCAAAATTACCGAACAGATTGGAATGAAATTTGGTATGTAGCTTCCTTTAGGGCCATAGGTGCTCACTAAGAAAGGGTTTGATAAAATTAGAAATTTTAGGGGGGTTTGGGGTCATCAAAGTTATTAAATCACGATTTCTTCAAAACTGCCGAACGGATTGGAATGAAATTTGGTATGCAGCTTCCTCTAGGGCCATAGGTGCTCACTAAGAGCGGGTATGAAAAATTTCGAAATTTTAGGAGGGGTTTGGGGTGATCAAAGTTACTAAAATCATAATTTCAGATCTTATATTATTATGACAATAGTGCTTTTATTATTTAAGATCTATATATATATAAAAGCCAAATACCACTCACTGACTGAACACTTAAAAAGAATACAATTACGTTAAAAAGACTAAAAATACCAACCACCACGGGCAACGCCGTACGGGTCAGCTAGTATTGTATATTACCTTAGTTTATGTAATAATAGTTGTTAAAGCTAGTTCTCTGTTTGTGGTTGTAAATTTTAAACTTGTCGGGCTTAGAACACATCTCATAAACAAAATACCTTTTGTTTGTATTTTTACTGTCACTATTTCTTGCGCATGTTGTTCTGTCGTAGCTAAAAATTTAGTCTGCGAACACAATATTAAGAGTTTCATAAAAACCGTATTTGTCGTTTGTGCGTTAAATCGCAAATATACAAACACACCTTTATACTTTACAGTGAAGATGTCTTTCCTCTAAGTATAATACGATTGGGGCGAGCCACACAGAGAGCTAAGGAGCAGAGTTATTTGTAATTTCTGTTCAGCCATAAAGTGGGATTACAATCAATGAGTTATTCAGTATGTACAAGTGGTTAAGCGGTTCTTTTGATATAAAAGAGTAAATCTTATAATGCTAATATTGGATAGCGTGTTACTAAACATGATTTCCTAACAATTGAAATTATTAGATAACTTATAAAATATGTATTCTCTATGATAATGTTTGTATTTCACAAAAGTAAAGAATAGATTACCATCTTTTGTAGATTAATATTAGTGTTATGTAAAAACTAAAATGAAAAATTTCATTAATACTTGTTTGAACAGAAACTGTGTGAGTTTTTTAGCGATTTTCCGTAGGAAAAATAAGGTATTGCAGTGGCCCTTATGGTAAGACCCAAGGTCGGAAGTAGCAAATGAGCACCGATCATGGTCCCCAGAACACGCTTTGGGGTGTCATTAAAAATCATATATATATACATGTATATATATGTATATATTTATTATGTATGTATGTGTGCGCACTCTAACGGACGCATTTAAATCCGATTGGGACCAAATTTGGTAAACAGGTTGGTTTTTTAAGTCGCTTGGACGAGTTCGTTAGCAAAAAAAAAATGACCGAAAGTAGACAAAATTTTTGACCAGAAGTAACATTTTTTAAAGATTTTCGTACTAAAATTAAAAAAATTTGAAGTTTTTTTTAACAAAATAGACATACGAAATAATTCTGCACATTTTGTATTCTTACGCGACTTTATAGCTCATCCGATTGGGTTATTTATGACTCGATTATTAAAAAAACATAGGGTATATATAGTTGGATTTTTCCTACAATAGTCTAAATATTTGGTGTCCTTATATTTTTTTTGTAAAATGTATAGTTCTCTAGATATTTGATGTTGAAAATTTTCAACTGCCGCCATTTTGAAACGGATTGTTGCAGGAAAACAAATGTTCAAATTAAAATTGACTCTGCTTAGATGAATATTTATACTTCATTTCAGGATTACATCTTAAACTGCCACTTCGGAGCGTTAGAAAGTCGAGTTTTGAATTTCCCACTCGTCAGTATTTCTCAGCACTGTACGAACAAAACCGTTAGAGTAAATATGGTTTGCTTTACACCAAACGAAAGATTGAACTTTGATCTAAAAATAGACACAAACAAGTCTCTACAAATATTTCGAATTGTAAGAGATATCTCGAATGCAAAATGAGCTGTTTTATTGGTTGAAAACTGTCCAATTGCTAGGGTTTACGGAAACCTTTATATTTTCGAAACTATAAAAGTGACGTCTGATTGGAAGCAGTTTTAGAAAACTCAAATCTTGAATTAAAAGGTATATTATAGTCAAAATATTTCCGTCGAGCGATATTGAGCTTTAGAGAAGTGGCAAAGTTGGGTAATTTCGTTAATTTCGCGACAGTAACTTTACAGAAAACTACAATTTTAAAACGATGATTACATTTGTAAATATACGTTTTAGAAAAAAAATTTAAACTCAATAATTAAAGTTTAAGACATTTCCTTTCCAACGGCTTTTGTTTTATTGCGATTGGATTATTTTTAGTGGGTGAAATATTCAACACAATGTAGAGTTGTCAATTGAGTAGTGTGAGACCTAGGCCAAGGCTTTGACTGCTCGATTGAGCAGTTAATCAGGGCTAGGGTTAAACCGTTTCTGGAGATATTAAGGTAGACTATTTGTATAAATTACATACAGACGGACTAACAGAAAACACATCGAGATAGGACACATGTTACATTGTTTTATTTACAAATAACACTGTAAAGTTTTGAACAGACGATGCTGGTCACCCTGTATACACAACAAAAACCTCGAAACAAGCATTTCCCAATTTTCTCTTTTTAAAACCGACCACGTAATCAGAAGATTGATTCCCAACTGTTTCGGTACATTCAAAACGGTTAGTAAAAAAACATTTTCATTCCACTTCTGTTAGTGAAGCCACGATGGCCGTGGTTGTTAAGGCGTCAAAGTTTTATCAATCGTCATGGCAACCATCAATGGAAAAGTTCCGGGTTCAATTCCCATTGACCCCGAATAATTTTCTAAATGGTTTCTTAACAGACATCATTGGCTGTGGTTCGGATTCCACATAAAGTGCAAAACAGCAGGACATTAAACCTAAAACTCCACTTCTGTTAGTGGTTTAAAAAAAGACGTTGTAACGACATAATTATTTAGGGTCTGTTTTATTGTTCCTAGAAACTGGCACACCTGAGCCTATTCGGAACTTTGTCAGCACTCACTCATACGCTGGCTGGGTTGTAGTTTGCAAAAACAATAATCGGCGAACATTTAATACCATGCAACGCAAATATTCACACTTTTAACGAACCGTTCTCTCTTTGAAAAGGATTTCTTCAGAAGAAATATTGTTCGGATGATAACAAAAAAGGAAACAATAAACGAGCAGGAACATTTCCCTTTTAAACAGGCAGCAAAACAATACAACTGCAGAGTTCCAGAGAGGCGATGTTTTGTGTAGTTGGAAAGAAGAGTTTCCTGTTTTAGCGACTTTCCGTTTCCATCCTTTCATTCCACGGTTCCTCTCGTAAACGATATTTTAAGCTTTGTTTGCGAACAACAATGGCGTCTACTTCCACTTCGAATTCTTTACATTAAAGGATGTCAAGGAACTTTGTACAGGCCAATTACTCAACGCGATCATCAGAATATTCAGATTTACTTCGCTCTGTGTTGCTTCGAAACGTATGTTTCGTCATTGGATATTGTACAAAGAACTATTTACTTTAAACAAACAACACAACACACAACTATATTTCTAGCTGCATCTTGGACTATTAAAATTAATTTAAAACTATAATTAATTATAACATTTAAAAATAGTATTTACAATTATAAAACTTTAGATTTATTTTACACCCAACATAAATCCTCCTCATATATTACTCTGCTTTCATGATGTCTTCCCTTTATTTATATTTGTAGCCGCTGTTATAGCGTCCTCTATCTCGTTATACGCTTGTATGAAAATAACAGAGTTTAATGATGTTTGCTTCGCTGATTTTTATTGTTCGTAGCGAGATAGTTAACGACTTAAACCGAGTATTAAAGGTGTTATAATGGAACATAGCAGCCTGTACATACCAAACTAAATTACAAGAAACTATGCAGATAATAAAATCGTGTCTGCCTGTCTGAGACGGTATCAACTGTGAAAGGCTGAACTTATACAGCTGGGGTTTGATACAGTACACCGTTGCCTACGTGGGCGTCAATAGCGACGCGACACAAGCGACCGGGGCGACGTCAGCGATACTCTCGTATCGCAAGCATTATATTAAAGACCACTAAAGAATACAGTTGCGTGGCGGCCAATAGGATGGGCGCGCAGCGTTGCCATATCTACTAGCCTCGAACACTCCTGGTATTTACCGCTCGAGGCTTGACCGCACAGTTTAAAGAATTATAAAGGCGTTGAGTCAGCCGCGTTCAGTTAGAAGCGTGGGAAGAACGCGACAACGTCGCACTAAGGCGATTGGTGCGTTCAAGGTCTCGGTGTCCACAAGCCCGTCCCTCAACGGTATTCTTTCGTGGTCTTTGATAAAGGTAGATTATTGTGTTCTACGTGGGCTGGCGATGCGGGCGACACCGGCGGTCATATCCTTGAGCTGACCACTTTCACCATGTTCTCTAAAGTGAAAAGACGTAAGTTAATGCTTTAGGATGCTTCGGTGTTGACGTATGCTTATTTAAAAAGGAAGACGATTATTGGACGACGCGAAATAAATGTAATTTATAAAGAAATACCAGTATATGACGTGTTTCATGAAATTAACAGCAGATTGCAGCAGTATCTGGAATTATTTTGTAATTACGTGAGAATGACAATTGAAATATTCGATTACATGATGGGTACTTCTGCACAGTTGAAATAATTTCTTCAACAGACATAATGAACTGACAAGAACTCACACAGACATGAACTGCATTGCAATGTTTTCTTCTAATAACAGATCGCTGACATCGCTGGATCGTTGGCGGGTACTCCGTGCGTGACAGGAGCGACGCGGCATGAGCTACCGCAGCGACAAAAGACAAACTGATTTTAAATTTCAAAATTCGGTAGCATCTCCAGCTCCCGTCACGAACGGTCGTCAAAGTAGAACGCTCCAATGCATTTACATTTGTTTGTTAATTCAAAAATCACTCGGCAGCTCTTGTCGCTCTTGTCGAGTCGCCCACCTAGGAATCGGCGTTAGACGCAGCATTTCTTGGGAAAGGTTTAAGAGAAATCCACATACGAAAAAGTCAATTCGTTTAAAAGTTGTGCCGTCATTAGTGAACAAAGACGACCAGTTCGCCTTCTTTTGTTAACATCTTTAGACTGGCAGCGCCTATATTCGACTTGAGATACCCATTGGAGTTCTTTTAAATGATGCCCAACTAGCAGATTCTGTAGATTGCGTAGTTTAGAAGTTATAACCCGAAAATTGAGCGTTTTCCCTAAACTTTTGTTTACCGACAGTTCAAACCGCTGTAGCTTTCCAACGGTAGGTTTTATGAAAAATCACCCATGCGATTGGAACTCTACAGCTTTCGTGATTTACTTTTTTTCTCTGATCTAAGTGGTCAAAAATTTAAATAATTCGACCACGCAGCTGAACCGAATTAAATTTACATGTTTTAGGATTTCACACCTACTATTTAGGAAATTGGTCTATTCACGAAGGCGCTGAATAGCTACTTATGTGTACGAAATATATTAGTAGGATTTGTTTGCTCCTAAGTCCTCAGCTTCGACTCACGCGCTCCTTCGTTCCACTTTCATAAAAAAAACTCACTTTGTTTTATATACTTTCCCTAAAGCTAGAATGCTGAAATGTTTTACGTTTATTTCTTACAAGATACTTATAAAATTAAACCAATTTCGTTAGGGACGAAAATGTGATAACAACACCTAAAAACAATAAACACACATTTGTATACCTTCTATAAGCTAGAGAGCTGATAATTTGTAATTTTATTTCTTACAAGATACATATAAGAAATAAACCAGTTTTATATTTTGTCAGTTCTGCTAAGGGGTGAAAATGTAGTAACAACCCCTAAAACTATAAACACGTATTGCTAATAGGCGCTAGAGGCGCACTAAGAAAATATTTTAAAATACTTAGAATTTAAAACAACCCCTAAAACAATAAATATTGTTTGTTATACTTTCCTCAAAGCTAGAAAGATAATTTTTTTTTAATATTTTCTTTCAGGACACATACTAGTAGTTCTGTGAACAGTAGACCTCGCTCGTTGAAATAACAAATGTGGTTTTGAGCTTAGGTTAAAAATAGTGTGCCAGTAAGGAAGTAAGCACAAGGTTTAGCCAGTGAAACATTATTTACAATTCCCGCGATTCCGGTATTTCTAGTTCTCGTTTTTATTTCTCTTTTCTTGAGCTTTAACTGCTAAAGATTTTCTTTTAGAGGCATTGTGTTTTATTTAGGTTAATAATGCGTAAGATAACTAAAAATATCGCGTTATAGAGGGACAACAATGAAATATTTACATACCTAAATAACTCAAACTTAACAATGTATCATAAGTTAACTTAAGTTCCATATCATATTCCAATATTAGAAATAATTAAAACAAACGATGTTAGAACGTCTTCATAGTGATCTCAACCCATGTACCAACACTTCCCACGGTGTCCTACGGTCATTTTTTGTATGTACTTTATCGCCGCGAGGTTTCATTTGTTTTATCTCATTTTGTAATACAAGTAAAGCTAAGTCAAATACTTTTATGAAATTTACAATGATAATTTACAGGTTTACAGTTCAATTCTTTGATTTATCCTCTACACTTTCTTATAATAATATGTCATTTTTGGGCAAAGGATATATTCCTAAATTACTATTCAAAACAGGCCTAGTTTTGTTAGCAGTCTTGTAGTAGAAACATAAAAACTGGTGTTTTCAAGATAAGAAATTTGAAATTGATAAATATTTTTATACAATTCTATTTAGAACTAAATTAGGAAACTTTTTTACGTTTATGAAAAAAATTGCAATAATTTTTACTACTTTTTATGTAGGCCTAAAGTTAAACATTTTCCTTTCGTTACTGAACGTGATTGTTTCTTGAGCTAATAACTTTCTTAATTTTACTTCATTAATTTTTTTTACTGGCATATATGAATTCTTTAAACCTTTATCTACAAAAAAGATATGGAACATTTTTGAATTGGTTTAGAATTGGTTTGACATGGTTGAAATAAAAAAACTTGAACGATTTTTTAAAAATTCGAAGTTTACGGCCATTTTGTGAGCTTACCGTTAGAGATACGGAAAAAATCAAGAATACAATTTTGTTTAAAATTTAATTTGCTTTAGCAAAATGTTTTTAAATTCGACTTACGGTTAAGTCACAAACTGGCTGTGGAAAAAAGCTTACAGTGAGAGAAACGGTCCGGCCACTATTTTTATTTATTTTAAGGGGTTACAAATGAAAAATGGAAAAACCCGTATATATACATGGCTCGGCCTAGGAATAAGGAACATTCATGCAAAACAAATCATCAAAATCGGTCAAGGCGTTTGGCCGTAATCGTGAGACAGACACACAGTGCACACAGACACACAGACGAAATGCCGAACGGTCGAGTTAAAACGGAGACCTCGCTTACGCTCGGTCAATAAAAAGTAAACTTGTTTTACATTTTATTAACGTGCTACTAGGGGTGAAAATGTGATAACAACCCCTAAAAACAATAAAATATACAAATATACAAGTATATATAAAATATACATTTGTATACTTTCCATAAACATAGAGAGCTAATAATTTGTAAATTTATTTATTACAAGACGCATAGAAAAAATTAAACAAGTTTTACATTTTGTCACGTTCTGTTAAGAGGTGGAAATGCAGTAACAACCCCTACAACAATAAATATTAATTTGTATACTTTCCTTAAAAATCTATTTTTTAGTTTTAGTTTATATTTTTTTAAATTATTATTAATTATATGATTTAAAATCACTATGCATTGCAATACTTAACCTAAACTATTGTAGACTATGCGCAATCTCGCATTTAAGTTGGGTGGAAATTTTGTTTATAGCAGTAGAGTAAAGTTACTGGCCTGTTTATTTTTAAATGTTATAGTAGTGCTATCAATGTTTTATATTGTAATATTATTATTTATACTTGCCTTAGCAATCCTTTTAGAAGTCTTTATTATCGTTTACAGCTGTTTCACCTTTTCATTTTCAGGCATCATCAGAACGAATACACAAAAAACACTTCTCACAATTACACTTATTAACAGAGATTGATTTTGTATTTAACACATAAATATATAAAAACACAAAACGACACTTGGTACAAATTTAATACACTTGTTAAATTTATTTAAGTCACAGTATTCGCGACTGTCATCAAGTTTCAAGTTTACTTGCCGCATCAATAAAAATACAATAAATAAAGACACAAAATAGATAGACAAAAGGGTGATATGATATATTGTTAATCATGTGTGTCCTTTTACTTTCTCACTATTCTATGGTATAGAGAAAATATAGTGATCGCAAAAAAAAAATTGATGTTGAGATTTTTGTGGAAATATCTGTTTGGGGCCCCCTGAGTTAAAAAAAAGTCTGCCTGTATGTATGTATGTATGTCTGTCTGTATGTCTGTATGTCTGTAGGCCTATGTCTGTATGTCTGTATGTATGTCTTTATGTATACAAAGCTAGAGAGAAAACTATTCTATCAATTTCCAACTAAATTTGCACCAAATATGTCAATTAGGCCTGTATAGATGAATGAAAAAAGGTTTTACAAATTTTGAAAAACAACTCCCTTTTCGGGCAAAAAACCTCCCAAAAATCAGATATTATTTTTTTATAAAAAAACGGCTACAACGATTTTGATCAAATTTGGAATATTTGTAGCCCTACTATATGCAAAGAAACACATCTTTCTAAAAATTCTCGTTTAGCTAATAATAATAATAATAATAACAGATTTTTGGGGTTTTTTTGGCCGGAAAGGAGGATTTTTTTCAAAAATTTTCAAAACCTTTCTTTGTGCATCTATACAAACCTAATGGACGTGTTTGGTGCAAATTTGTTCGAAATCGATCGAATAGTTTTCTCTCTAGATAGTAATAATAATAACATTTATTAGGAAATCTCCTACTTTAATATCACCTCTCCTACCCCACCTACAATTATAAAGTCACAGTAATCTGTTTAATAATTTAAGTATGTTTGTGAGAAAATATGTGCCAGTTCCTGGCACCGTTTGTTAAATTTAAAAGCATCACAAACCCAATATTTCTGTTACTGAAATACAGTATAGTAAAGTTTTCAATAGTAATACACTATTAGATGTCAGTATTTGAATATGTACAGGCAGACCAACTCTGTGCAGTATCAGGTCGGAGTTAATGAAGCGCCTGCCAAGAACAGGGAACTAATCCAATATAACTTTGACTTTCTGTTTGCCTACTGTTGGTATGAAGCATCGTCTAAATGGATTTACCTTCAGTAAACTTGCACTTAATCCGTTTAACATCATTCGCTTTTTTACAGACGTAAAACAACAATACGGATAGTAAAAAGTGATAAGTTCTTCCGACATTCTTCGAGTCATAAAGAGGGACGATTTTGTATTTGTTGTTTTTCTGTTCGTTCAATTGAAATAATATCCCCTTGTGATGCTTATTTATTTATTATAATGAATTAATTACCTCAAAAGGTCCGTCCACTTAGGGAATTAATTGCTTTGTTACTGCATTACAGTAGGAAATATATGTGAAGAAGCTATTCGCACAGGTAGGGATGTGAGTGTGGAAGGGAGGAGGTATGTTATGTGTGGCGGAGTGGGGGGATTTGACTGCTGAGTACACTACTACCCAGTCGGTTTTTTACGGCCAATGGCTTACTGTGTCAATGACACTTTTTGTGGACTTCATAATTACATGTTTATTAAACTTATTACTACATCGTAAATTACATTACAATGTATAAATTAAATAACGTTAGAATACCTTAAGTTAGAATATATTTTAATTAAGATAACGTTAGAATAGATTAATTAAGATAACGTAAGAATACGTATCAGCTGACTGGTATTAGCTATATTATTTTTTCAAGAAATAGCATGCTATAAAAAATATTGTTGACTATACCTCGTGTACTAAGTTGCATGTTTTCAGCTCTTACATTCCAGATTTTTCATAGCGCACATTATTTAAACAATGTTTTTCCTTTATTACTGATTAAAAAAATGTTTTAATGAATAAAATGTATTCAGTTTGTGCTCTATTGAGTGGTACTATTTTTATTATAATTGCAAAATGTTATGACCCTGTTATTTGAATCCAAATTAAAACAATGTTTTTAGGAAAGGCAGTGCACTAGATAACGCGACTAACCTCTGTCACCGACTGACTCGCTACGCTTACCTCCACGCTGTTAGCGCATGCGCATTGGTCATCCCTGCTTCTGCGCCTTCAGCCAGTCGCTTCTTCACATACATTTCCAACTGTACATGTTTCGAAGCCGTAGCTTCATCATCAGAAAATTCTTTGTTCGTTCACACTGTAGAACTCGTCACACATTAAAAAAAAATGTAAAAACACAACACTTACACTATAAATAAACTTAATTTTGGAAATTCACTGACCTCAGCGGTTCAGCTGACTGATGGAACCTCAAAGCAATGTTTTTTCTTGTCACGGGTATCAGATTGAAATAGATTAACTGTAGATAAAATGTAGTAATTTCTTAAAATTTCAATCTCATACTTTTAATAAATATTCTATGGTGCAGGTATTGTTTTCACTGTGACCTTTAAGAGGCGGAAGAAGAAATGTATTAAATGGAAAACAACCAGTAAGATGATCCCCAGGGATGGTAAAGTCGAGATTATCTAACCTCCATTTTCTATTATCCGGGTTTAACAAGACTTAAGTTGGCTCTAATAGTAAACTTTCTATTTCCTCGTCCTAACTTCGTGTCAGAACTAAGTTCTTTGGTTCGTAATAAAGTTTTATTAGTTTGTTGGGAAAAGTGTTATACATTTTTTACACATAAAAAAATAACATTAGTTATATTACAGAGTCTGGCGTACCCGTCAAAGTAAAGTAAGTTAGTTACTCTCTCCTGTGCAACCTTAAAATAAATAATAGTATAAAAAACTAAAAAAATACGCTTTGAAAGAAAACCGAACTAAAAATTAGAAAATATTTAGTTTGTAAAAAAAAGCGTTGGGTGCTTTTCATCAAATGTTACAAATATTTCATTGGAAGATATTTATAAAAGTAAAGTTATTATAAAAATATAGTATAACGAACCCCACGCTTTTTTACAATTATTTTCAAATCTTTATAGTTCGGTTTGCTTTTAAAGCGAATATTTTTAGTTTTTTAAACTATTTTTTATTTTCTTATTTGTTAGTATTATTTTTTAGTCTAGGGAACATGGTCAGAGGTCACTTACTACACCCAACAAAATTAATGAGCTCCCGAAGTTTCTGCATATCGTCGTGAATGAAGTGTTTAATGACACCCGAAAACGTGTTCTGGGGACCATGATCAGTGCTCACTTACTACACCCAACAAAATTAATATTGAATTGTCATCGGTCCTTGATAAGTGTGCAAAGTTTCAAATCAATCCGACGTTTTGAATTGGGTGAAAATCACGTTCAAAGATTCCGTTACATAGATACATACCAAGCTAATAAAACTGTATTAAAAAAGTAAACAATTTTTTTTTTAATTATTATAAAGAAGGCTTAATCAAATAAACGTTACATATCTTAATCAATCCTTTAGGATCGACTAAAGACTTATGTCTCTAATAAAATCACATTTGCAGAGTTAGCATTTACAATATGGACTCCTTACTTTTACACATTAGCTCTTGTTTTAATATACAGTTTTGTTATTCCTCTTCCCGAGCCAAATCCTTGGGTTTGGTTCTATTGAGGCGACGAACATCGTGGATGCCAGTCATTGTCTTCACGGCTAGATTAACATGGACTTGGAGACGTTGATTACACCTCCCATCTTCATTATTTCATCTTTCACTAAGATCATGTTTAGATCACGGTGTAGATCCCTGTTCCTGATGTACCATGGAGCTTGAACTATATCTCTGAGGCCGTTATTTTGAAACTTTTGAATTATATTAATATTTGTCACCTTCGTGCATCGACAGATTTGAATGCCGTAGCACCATACAGGCTTTAGCATTTGATAATATATCACGAGATTGTTATGGACCGACAGCTCACAGTTTCTTCCTATCAGCCTGTAAAAGCTGCCTGTGTTTTATATTCAGTTCTTCTTTATTTTTCTTGACATGTTCCCTCCACTCCAGCAAGAAGTAAACAAATAAAAGTATTTAGATTAGGTAAGTGAGTTTTCAGAAAAAAAGTAGTGTTCAAATCATCAAACTAAACAGAAATAGTCAGGCCCGGATTACCCATAAGACCATGGCCTAGTGCGCAGGCACGAGGGGGCGCAGATCGCGGGGAAAAAACGAAAAATGTTGACTACTATTGTCCGTTTACAGTTTAGTTGATAGCATGGGCAGGCATTGTCCATGGTATTGAAACGGAGATCTTACGCTAGTAGCCCACATGAAATCATCAACTTCTTAATGCTCAATTTAAACTACTTATTCTGAATATGTTTAACTTGATATTGTTTTTTTTAATGATATTTATATTTTCAGGAACAATTTGTATTAATGTGGAATGTAAGCGTGGCGGGGGGGTGGATTTCACTGCCGAGAGCACTAGTACACAGTCAGTTTTTTTACGGCTATGTTTTTAAAAGTTATACAATATTTATAAATAATTTATAAAATGTTTATAACAAAATATACAATATTTATAACAATTTATTAAGTTGGTTGTAGTCCAGAAATAATATACACTACAATGTTTTTAGAATAGGCAGTGCACTAGGTAACGCGACTAACCTCTGTCACCGACTGACCCGCTAAGCTGACCTCCACGCTGTTAGCGCATGCGCATTGGCCGTCCCTGCTTCTGCGCATACAGCCAACCGCATATGAAACTGTAAAACTACCATTAGTAAATACATAGAGAATGTTGTTTATTTAGTAGTGTGTTTTATTTTTCAACATGCTTTTGTTTTAGTTAATAGTCAATATATGCATACTACAAATTACAAGTACGGTATTTTCTTTTCGTACATTTTGGTATTTCAATCGCTTTAATTGCGTGGTTGATGTACATTTTATTCTTGGCAAATTGTTCAAATGCATTCAAAATTACTACAAATAGAACTGTGTTAATAGCTCAAATAGCCCCCAAAGAATCTCTAAAATATGTGTTTTACAGTTAAATATGGGAGTAATTTAGAACTTTGGCCTAGAGCGTAATAGCTGCTAATCCGGGCCTGGAAATAGTCGACTAATTGGCTATCAAATTGGCATTCATTATGCAGATAGTCATTTTATTTTAAACTATCTGGTAGCTGCGGTTTAGCTCACAGATGTAATTTAATAAATAAAAATACTATCGGGTAAATATTGTGCCTTACCATTACACGCAATAAAAATAAAAATCGATTTTAGATACGAGTTAAATGGAACAAAAACACACTGTGATTTTGGCCCAAATCGATCTATGTTTCCCTTTTTGGTCTACGTAAATTATCAATAAACGATATAAATCCTGTTTCCGTTGTTACTCATAACTCCCGAACGAACATACAAATTATAAATACATACAGGTTTTGAGGTGTATTCAACATCTATGAGCAAACTTCACATACTGTTTTGATACACTTTATAGAATACATGGTTATTTTCCAGACAGAAATTTTAAAACTAGATTCAAAGCGCACCTTAATACCAGTGATATGTTTAACATAAAATCAAGTTATGCACGTAACCTCATGGAAAATAACCACGTACTCAATAATTGTGACAGTAACTTCCAACCGTTGCATATGCAGTAAAGGCCATGGGCGCCACGCCCCCCTCTCCTAGCTCCCAGGGAGAGGAAAATATGCATATTATTAATTATATGCTGGTATTTTTCTATAAAGAGATTAGCACTAAAATTTGTTTTCAATGTTATATGCCGTTTCATTTTACATTACTTATTTTATTTTTTACTAGAGTTCAAGCATGAGCTGGGTCACTAATTGTGCTGCCTCTAAGAGTGTTATAGGTTTTTGTGTATTCACTGAAGAGGTACAGACTCAATGATGTGTGGGTTACTATTTCACCTCAACAGCCAAATTGGCTTCACAAATTTTAAAAGTTTTCTTGGGTAGGTCAAAAATATCCCTGGACTCCTTTTGCCGAAGGAGGAGAGGGTACTTCTTAACAAGTGCAGTGCTACCCAAATTTCGTACTTCCTATGTTAGGAGCTGACCTTTTATATTTTATATTTATAGTCTAAATGAAGAGAAATTACTTTATTTTTTATTTTTGAACCTTTCCACGTAATAATCACTAATTTTTTAAAGCGGAAGCACTTGTGTGTCCAAATGCAATTGTGTATTAAAAATACTCCCAATTACGTAGGTTGGCGTGCCAAGTACGCAATGCATTGTGTATTGAAAATACTCCCAATTACGGAGTTTGGCGTGTTAAGCACGCAATGCTTTGTGTATTGAAAATACTCCCAGTAAGGAGGTTGGCGTGCGAAGCACGTATTGCATTGTGTGTTGAAAATACTCCCAATTCGGAGGGTAGCGTGCGAAGCACGCAATGCTTTGTGTATTGAAAATACTATCAGTAAGGAGGTTGGCGTGTGAAGCACGCAATGCATTTTGTATCGAAAATAATCCCAGCAAGGAGGTTGGCGTGCGAAGCACGCAATGCTTTGTGTAATGAAAATACTCCCAACACGGAGGTTGGCGTTAGAAGCATGCAATGCTTTGTGTATTGAAAATACTCCCAATACGGGAATTATCGTGCAATGCACTGTGCGTAGGCCGCTTCTCACAGTGTTCATTGTCAAGCTCAGTGAGTCCTTAGCAGTGAACTTGTTAAGCCCTATACCCCGGTCTACCACTCCCCCCCCCCCCTAGAAAAAAACGTTTAAGAAAGTAAAAGAGATTTACTGAAAGACAAACTTATCTTCAGGTCAAACTCGTTATATGACACTGCGATGACGTTAAAAGATAACATGGAGGACAACTCAAGAAAAGCCAAAAGTATCTCAGTCGTCCGCTAACCGGTGGTGTACAGTGATAATGTTCAGTGTTTGTGATGTGTATGTTTGTGTGTTTTTTAGTATTTCAATGTATTGACGATCTCTCACGTCTGATGATAGATCATAGTTCTGAAACGCGTAACGTAAATAGTTACAGTAAGTCACAAGACGGAGGTAAGTACAGATGGAAAAATATATGTGAAGAAGCGGGCTGCACAGTGCACAGGTGGGGATGTAAGTGTGGAAGGGAGGAGGTATGTTATGTGTGGCGGGGTGGGGGATTGACTGCTGAGTGCACTACTACCCAGTCAGTTTTTTTACGGCTATGTTTTTAAAAGTTATGTTCAATATTTATAAATAACTTATAAAATATTTATAACAATATATACAATATTTATAACTCATTAAGTTGGTTTTAGTCCAGAAATAATATTATACACTACAATGTTTTTAGAAAAGGTAGTGCACTAGGTAACGCGACTAACGTCTGTCACCGACTGACTCGCTACGCTGACCTCCACGCTATTAGCGCCGTCCCTGCTTCTGCGCATGTAGCCAACCGCTTCTTTACATATATTTCCTACTGTACCATAAATTTAGATTAAAATAATAAAGATAGTTTCTTTCTTTTAATTTTTGTAAACTCATTAAATGCCCTGAACCTTTTTCACATTATTCTACCGTGCGTTAGAATCGGTATCACGACTTTTGACAAACATATTGTGTTAAAGAAAATAAAACTGAAATAAATGTGTATTCTAACAAGCGTTGGCGTTCCGTTAAGTGCACTTAGAGTTTCAGCAAATCACATTAAACTCTCCTAAGTTAACTACAAACAAAAAGAAATAGAATCGCGAGACTTAGGAAATGGAAAGTCGACTTAGGTCTGGAGTTTGGATCCAAGCCAAGTTTAGGCTTTTTCTTGCCTTCACGATCCAGTGACTTGATATTTGTAATTATTGTTTTACGTCTCAGTCGTTAGGGGAGAGGGGTTGTTACCCTACAACGGGAAATCCAATAGTTGAAGGCAATTTGTACTATATTGTGTAGGACGAATCCCGGTTATCCTTCCTTCAAAATAAAATGTTTACATTAATTGGAATCAAAATACATTTGTTGTTATTATGGTTTTTGCAAAAGTAACAACTCCGTCCAACTCAAACCACTTATTAAAATTATATGTAATTAACAAAAATCTAGTATTAATAATTAAACTAGTAGCTGATATTAATTATGAAATTCAAAATATTAATTATCAGGTCGTCACATACAGGAGTGCATTCACTACTGTACGTCCGGACTTTAGTTGGCAGTACAGGACATATGGGCGGTTGCGGGGCTACTACCCGTCCTGGCAACATGGACAGTGACTGTCGCCGCGACGCATCTGTATTTCGGCAAAGGCGTTATCGTAACTCACAGATGCATTATAAAGGATGTTCACAAGTTATACCTACCACCTAGTCTTCAACTTATATTCAGTATTGTGAACAGTAATATAAGAATGTTTTATTCCGTAATAAATGTCGATAAAATACAATTATGGGTGTTTAATAAATAAAAAAAAAGGAATGTAGTCTACAGTATGATATAAGATTGTTTTGCAGTAACCATAAACATACAAACAAACCCAAGAATACAAATATTATTTTTGTTATGAAGGAACATTTTTGGAGCAGTTAAAGCTAGAGATCTGAATTTTTTAAATTTATTTATTACAAGATACACTTAAAAAATAAACCAGTTTAACATTACGTTACATGCTGCTAGGGATGAAAATGTGATAACAACCCCTAAAAGCAATAAATATACATTTGTATACCTTCCATAAAGCTAGAGAGCTGATAATGTTTAAATTTATTTCTTAAAAGATTCATATAAACAATTAAACCTGTTTTATTTATTGTGACGAAGATGATTGACGGGCAATCAATGAACAATAAATTAAATACCAAACTATATACGAAAATATATATGTAATAATTCACTTTCGTGAAATAAAAGATGGAAGAAAATGAGAGGAAAATATTACAATTATGTAACATCGTTATGCAAAAAAAAAAAAAAAAAAAACATTGGGTGTCCTTAAGACCACACGTTTTAAGTGATAACTTCTATGAGCGATTTATATTTTTATCAGTATTAATATTAGAGGAGAATAGTGGTCAACAAATGACACAAGTCAATATACTGTCAAAAAATATTATATCATATTTTGAAATTGCACAATTATAATATTATAATATAATGATATAATAATTAGTATTATAATATAGTAATATTATTATAATTATAATTATAATAAGTATGTGAAAATAGTGATCATTATAATGTAAGCAGTATTTACTTATTTGAGTGAGGTATTAACTATACTCTGTATACAGTAAGTTAGCAGTTGGGTCGGCCAGTTACCTTTGGCTTGACCCGTGTGATCCCCTGCTCTCGCAGCTCCTCTACCTACTAGTACCTCTAATACATTCATTAACTTTTTTATCCGACTCATAATTTGTAATTCTACATAATATATTTGATAAGTACGTAAACAAATAAGAAGAATTATACTAAACACGATGTGTTTTGTTAAAAAAAAAAAAAAACAATAAGGTTTTTAGATACCAATATAATTTCGCCATTACATTTCTTTTTACCAAAGGGTTCAAATAAATAGTGGGACTAATGATACAAACACTTCGTAATTTGGTAAACAACACCATTAACCAAAGCTACTAGGCCTATGATTATAACAAAATTACCTTTTAATTTGATACCTACACGAAAATTTAGGTTTTTGTTGCTTTCCGACTCCCCTTTAAATGAAAACATTTAATTTCAACAAATGTAGATTCTTGAATGATATAAATTATAATGGTTCATCAAAATATTAATCAATATGTAACATTTAACGTAAAATATAAATCAAAGTTGTATTTTTTATTCGTAAAGTATCAGAAATAAAAGTTAATATAATTATGTAAATTCTACGCATATGTAAATATAAGCACACCTCTTAGTAAAATAAAAATTTAATAAAGAAATTGGAATGCTATTATAGCACAAATGTTTTACTTACAGAGTCATGGTACAAGATGGCAGGTTAATAAGAAATCTCCAATTAGCGAAAACTTTCTTGGCTTGAAGAAGTATATTTAGTGTAATTTAGAGTACAGTTTACAGTAAAACAGTTTGTAAAATATTTGTTGTTGTTATTTTCAAAGTGTATGTATTTATAATCTTTACTTTCTCCACCCTATACGTAGTATATGGAGAAAGTATTGTTTTCGTAAAAATGTTCGAATTTGAATTTTCAGTTGAATTATCTGTTTTGGTGCTCCCAGAACCCCAAAAATTGTTTAGTGCAATTATCTGTGTTGGTGCTCCTGAACCCAAAAATATTTTTAGTGGAATTTTTTGTTTTGGTGCTCCCTGAACCCAAAAAAGTGTTTTTAGAGTGGTGTCTGTCTGTCAGTCTGTCAGTATGTATACACGACCAGAGAGGACACTATTGGTCCGATTTTCATGAAATTTGGTATGTAGGTACTAAACCCTAATATCTCCAGGCGTTTTTTCATTTTTTGGAATTTTTAATTTTTAAGGGTAATTTACCCCTAAAAACTCATAAAAACGACAAAAATGCAAATTTCTCAAAAACGGCTCTAACGATTTTGATCAAATTTTCAGTATTTATAGTGCTTAAGATGCCAAACAAAATGACACCACCCGCTTTTATCAAAACTTCGGCGGTTCATAATTATGGGGAAATGTTAAAAAATAAACAAGTTTATGTTGTCAATCTAGCATCACGGCGACGGCCGCACGGGGTTGCACAACGGTAGCGAGGACGGCCAGTAATTCAAAGGTCGCGCGATCGAATCCCGCCTGGGACAATAACTTTTTTATACGATTGACGTAGGTAGAATATTATTTTTTTGTTTTGTTCTAAAAAGTAGTAAATAAAATGATTAAAAACAATATTATTTTGACTACAGTAAGTTGGGAGAAAGTTTGTGTCAGTTAACTGATACCGTTTATTTTAATATTTTCCTATACTGTTGCTAAAGTTTTCAATGAATAGCCTGAAGTTATTTTTATGAATAATAGTTAACTTATTTATTGACCAAGCGTAAGCAAGGTTTCCGTTTTAACTCGACCGTTCGACATTTCGTCTGTGTGTCTGTGTGTCTGTGTGTCTGTGTGTCTGTATGTCTGTGTGTCTGTGTGTCTGTGTGTCTGTCTCATGATTACGGCCAAACGCCTTGATAGATTTTGATGATTTTTTGCATGAATATTCCTTATTCCTAGGCCGAGCCATGTATATATACGGGTTTTTTCCGTTTTTCATTTTTAACCCCTTAGATAAAATAAAATGGCGGCCGGACCGTTTCTCTCAGTGTAAGCTTTTTTCCAAAGTCAGTTTGTGACTTAACCGTAAGTCGAATTTAAAAACTAATAACATTTTTCTCGTAGCAAATTAAATTTTAAACAAAATTGTATTCTTGATTTTTTCCATATCTCTAATGGTAAGCTGACAAAATGGCCGTAAACTTCGAATTTGGTAAAAATCGTCCAAGTTTTTGTATTTCAAACATGATTTTATACGTTTATTCTAAACCAATTCAAAATTGTTCCATAGCTTTTTTGTAGATACAGGTTTAAAGAATTCATATATGCCAGTAAAAAATGATTGAAGTAAAATTAGGAAGTTATTAGCTCAAGAAACAATCACGTTCAGTAACGAAAGGAAAATGTTTAGCTTTAGGCCTACTTAAAAAGTAGTAAAAATTATTGATTTTTTTTATAAATGTAAAAAAGTTTCGTATTTTAGTTCTAAATAGAATTGTATACAAATATTTAACAATTTCAAATTTCTTATTTTGAAAACACCAGTTTTTATGTTCCTACTACAAGACTGCTAACAAAACTAGGCCTGTTTTGAATAGTAATTTAGGAATAATCATTTTCCCAAAAATGACATATTATTATAAGAAAGTGTAGAGGATAAATCAAAGAATTGAACTGTATACCTGTAAATTATCATTGTAAATTTCATAAAAGTATTTGACTTAGCTTTACTTGAATTACAAAATGATATGAAACAAATGAAACCTCGCGGCGATAAAAAAACATACAAAAAATGACCGTAGGATACCGTGTCAAGTGTTGGTACATGGGTTGAGATCACTATCACGACGTTTTAACATCGTTTGTTTTCATTATTTCTAATATTGGAATATGATATGGAACTTAAGTTAACTTATGATACATTGTTAAGTTTGAGTTATTTAAGTATGTAAATATTTAATTGTATGTTGTCCCTCTATAACGCGATATTTTTTTATCTATCTTACGCATTATTAACCTAAATAAAACACAATGCCTCTAAAAGAAAATCTTTAGCAGTTAAAGCTCAAGAAAATAAATAAAAACGAGAACTAGAAATATCGGAATTGCGGGAATTGTAAAATAATGTTTCACTGGCAAAACCTTGTGCTTACTTCCTTACTGGCACACTATTTTTAACATAAGCTCAAAACCACATTTGTTATTTCAACGAGCGAGGTCTACTGTTCACAGAACTACTAGTAGTATGGTTTTCAGATAGAAACAAAATTTCTTTTGTGTTACATAATTTAAGATGTTTTTGCTGAATAAATTAGATGCGACAGTATTATTTTTTAAACAAAACACATCGTGTTTGGTATAATTCTTCCTATTGTTTTAAGTATTCATCAAATATATTATGTAGAATTACAAATTATGAGTCGGATAAAAATTTAATGAATGTATTAGAGGTGCTAGTAGGTTACTCATCAAGGAAACAGCTGTGAGGGGTCGCGAGTGCCTCGACTACCCGGGACAAGCTCAGGTAGCTGGCTGGTCCTACCGCCAACTTACTGTATACAGAGTATAGTGTATGCAGAGTGTGTGTGTGTTCTCTACATAGAATTCTAAGAATAATTCAATATGTAAAAGATAATAATTATTGTAATAACTATTATAATATTATAATTATAACGTATTATAATATATTATGTATTCCCTCTCCACGCGCTTACTTGTCTATACAGTATATACTAGCTGACAGGACAATGATCGCTATTGCAATAATATGGTTACATACAGCAAATGTTACATCTTAAAGTATTTTAGCTGATTCTGTGTGTATTTTGAGACAGTGTTTTTTTTACCTCTTGCCTATTTGCTTTTGAGCGATTTGTATTAGAAAAACGCTTTCGTCTTTTTTTCCCACGATTTTTGCTATTTGTTCTGGATGCGACCGAACTGCATCAGATGATGATGTACACTGTACTGATAGGGTTAAAGGTTGAGAAATTTGGAGACCATCGTCTGAAACCTGGGATTGGGAAGCTGACTGTACTTCCTCCACACTAATATCCATTGAGTTGTCAGGTAAAGAAGGTTGAGAGAAGAATGAGAACATCAAAGTAGCCTCTCGTCAGTTCTCTAGTAAACCTTAGCCTTCCTACTCCCTCAATCGGTTCTCCAAAACTCTCCCACAACAAATAACCATCACTGTACACCCGAAATTCATAAAAAATATTTCGGATGCTGCTTGTATTTCACAGGAGATCCAAAAGTTACCGGTTTGCTCATATCCGCCATATATTCTTTTTTTGTTGAATAAATATCTCCTGTTACTTTTAAAGTAAATTATATGGTTTGAACCTGCGCCAATTGTTTGAAACATTACTAACAACTCTGGTCCTCACCTCAAACCCCAGTGAATCAGTGTCATGTACAATTAAAGCCAAATAAATTAGCTTATATAATGCTTATATATATGTAAGCATTATTTATTTAGTGACTAATGATTTTGAGTGAGGTATTAGTATATGCACTCAACATAGAATTCTAAGAATAATTCAATATGTAATGGATAATTTTAATAATAATTATTATATTTGTGCGTTTTAAGTTTTGTAAAGCAGATTCATTTTTGTCTAACTGAAGTAAGTTTAGAAAAATTTAACATTTTGTACATTTTGACAAAGTAATATTTTACATTGTTTTATTTTACTGTAACTTATTATTACTCACTTAAATATAAAATTTCGCTTACACTAATATATTAATATTATAATAATTACAATAACGTATTTTTATTTACTATGTATCGTCTATTCCCTCTTCACACTCTGTCTTGTGTCTACGCAAAAAGTTTGCGTGACGGGAGATTTCAGAAATATAGTCAAGCGAAAGTGCCCAACGGGTCAATAGAAGTTATCACATAGCGAAGCACTTGTACTCAGCTAGTTGTTTATAAATTTCTGCAGTTTATTTAATACGAATATTTATTTCATATTCGTATTATTATGTTATTTTTAATATGAATAATTTTGCAAGAATTGGGCTAGGAAACCATTATTTTATTCTCAACACTCATAGATCTAGGTATAAAATGTTGAATAATAATGTCTTTATTTGTCCATTTAACTTGTTTTTTCTTCCTAACAACAACTTTATTCGACTGTCCGTGAACGTAGAGTTAAGAAACTTTTTGTAATTTGGCATAGTGCTCATTGTTTTTTCGCGTTTTTTCTTTAAATCTAAATTTTCCTTTTTACATTTTTTAATTACCTTTGCATGTAATTATATTTTTTATTCCAAGGATGAAATTTTTCCCTTAAATTGGTCAATAACATCCGAAAAGTATCTTCTGCTTCTATTATCGATATCAGTAGAATTACTTCAGATTGTTTTATAATATCAGCAACAAGTTGTTTAAATTCCTTACATTCCCTACGAGTTTTCCTATCATTTTGCACTTGCTCAGTACTATGAGATGAACTACTAGCTTTTGGATCAACTTTCTGTAAAGGCTGTACATTTAACGTATGAACAGAATCTGGCTTTTAATTTATCAGTTTTTCGGTTGTGATTTTAAAAGTTCTGCTTTTAAATCCCGTTAGTAGTCATCATCAATAAAATGGTTAGAACAGATGCTAGCAGTATGATGGGTAAATTTGTCCGCTGGATCCACTGCTTACGTATTTGTTCATCCTTTGGAAAACGGTGATACACTAGTTTGACCTCCCCTGAGTCATAATCATAATTTTGTAAATAATCAAGTTTTTACAATAAAACTATTGCATACTGCAACGGCACATCTAGTTCCAGGAATTTTATAAGCTGCCAAACTACAGAAGTAAACAATTTAAACAACCGCCATTTCACTTGACTGACACAAAGATCACTGTGCACTGTGCACGACGAAAAACCAAACACTGCAATGACAGACTAGCCTGTTACAGCGTCGTAGCAGACGGCGAACGCAGTGACAGAGGTATGCGGGTGACGTAATTCGCAACGCGTGTGCGCAGTCGTCTGAGGCAACCTCCTATACACTGACCTTGGACTGTGGACGGTTTATCGTTGACTGTTTAGGCTGCGGCCACACGGTCCGGAATCGGGATGAAGACAGCACAAGGTTTTAAATTGGAGCGTTCAAACAGTCCGTCGGAAACGGACATCCCGATTTACAACGGATGGTGCTGCCGAGAAACGGGATCCCGCGAAACGGGAAGGAGATACAAAACATGTGCATTTTCTAGTTTGCGTTCAGACCATCCGGTTATTCGGGATGCGTTGCATTGCTTCTTGTTGTGTTTTGTCAACACCAAAATGTTTGATATGGACAAACTAATAGAAAATGTACATGGAAACCCACCCACCACATTCATGTACATGTTTGTAGACATTCCTAGTGACAGAGATTGTGATAATGATTGTTACAAATATATAAATTGACTGAGATTATAAATATAGTGGTAATTTAAAATTATACTGAACATATCGTCAGTAAAAATCTATTTTCTCTAAAAACATATAAATTCGAATTAGATGAAATTTTATACATATATGTATAAACAATATATGTATAAATACAATATAAAATTCATTATTGTAATTGTAGCCATTTCCCATTGCTAATATATATAATATTATTATTTATACTTGCCTTAGCAATCCTTTTACAAGTCTTTATATCGTTTACAGCTGTTTCACCTTTTCATTTTCAGGCATCTTCAGAACGAATACACAAAAAAACACTTTTTACAATTACACTTACAAACAGAGATTAATATGACATTTAACACAAAAATAAATAAAAAATTATAAATAAAGACACAAAATAGATAGACATAAAGTGTGATATGATAGACTTGATGACAATCGCATACTGTGACTTAAATAAATTCAACAAGTGTTTTAAACGTTTTACCAAATGTCGTTTTGTGTTTTTATTTATTATGTTTTTATTTATTTATGTGTTAAATACCAAATTAATCTCTGTTTATATATAAGTGTAATTGTGAGAAGTGTTTTTTGTGTATTCGTTCTGATGATGTCTGACAATGAAAAGGTGAAACAGCTGTAAACGATATAAAGACTTCTAAAAGGATTGCTAAGGCAAGTATAAATAATGTACAATATAAAATATTGATAGCACTACTATAACATTTAAATAAACAGGCCAGTAACTTTACTGCTATCAACAAAGGGTCCACACAACCTAAATGCTAGATTGCGCATAGTCTACAATGGCTTAGGTTAAGTATTGCAATGCATAGTGATTTTGAATCATACAATTAATAATAATTTTCAAAAATATAAACTAAAAATGAAAAATAGATTTTTAACCCTACAATTGTCGATGTTAATTTTTTGATATGCTAAGCTATTTCGGCGCGTGTTGCAAGTACATTTTCAATAAATCACCAAATACAGTAATTATAAACCAATCCAAAATTGTACCAAAGCTTTTTTGTAGAGATCGGTTCAAAGAATTCATATGTGCCAGTAAAAAAATTATTAATTATATTACAAAGTTATTAGCTTAAGAAACAAAAATTGTTCAAGTAACGAAAGAAAAAAGTTAAACTTTATTCCTACATAAAAATTAGTAAATATTTTTTGAAATTTTTTTAAAATGTACAAAAGTTTTGTAATTTAGTTCTAAATAGAACTGTATACAAATATATATCAATTTCACATTCTTGTTTTGAAAACACAAGTTTTTATGTTCCTACTAAGTGTAAAGTCCAGAACTAAATAATATTATAGGCAGTGTTCTAAGAGTGGAAGTGCGTTTTGCCGGGACCATGTGTACGCAACAACTTCATCCCGCGGAACCGGACTGTGTGGCCCTAACCTTACCGGGCCTGGCTCGAAACTAAAAAAATAATAAACATCACAAAATGAGCTCTGATCGGAAATTGTAATCGGTTTACATGAATAGGTGTCTTTATCAGTCGGTACAACAATAACAATGAATAACTTGAAGCTAGATCTGTGTCAACTATTTTTATATTAATAAAAAGAGACAGCTGCTGAAAGATGTTATCCAATTTTATCGCCCACAAAAACATGATTTGCCTTTTAAGACCGGTTTCTGTTTAGGTTTTATTTCAATAATAAAACAATATTATCTGTCTTCAGGGCGTAAAAGTTTACTAGGTCACCGACATGATCAGACTTATAGGAAGTCGTATAGTTTCATAGACAATAATTTATGATGCTGTGGTTTATACGATTGGTGAACCGGAATGACGGACACGTCACCAAACGACTAGAAGTGGAATAAGGTTTCAAACTAAACTGTTTATTTAAATTATCCTTATTTAATTATTTCTCAAAGGTGTTTCTTTGTCGCTAAGCTAAATATTACACTATCAAATTTATTTGATCAAAGATTTTCGGCCAAAGAAATTTTACTATTCTTTGACAAAATAATTCGTTCAACAAACTTTGATGAATCTTTGACATGTTGTAAACTTTCACAAACACTTTCGAAAAAGAATATGAATAAATTATTAAAATATTAATACAGCCTACGCATATAACCTCCTAACCTCAAAGTATACGTTTTTTCAGTCTACATATTATTATATTCCTTGTGTTCCATTCCTTTTATATTTATAATACGATGCCAAAACTGACATGGCGTGTTGAAGCTATGCAACTTAAATTTACATCATGAAAAAGAAAAATGTTTCTGGAGCATTTACAAGAATGCCTACAAAAACAGCGATGTAAGGCAAAAACCTTTAGAACGAAATAACAAATTACAAATGTTTTGCAGTCTGTAATATTGTTGGGGCTGGCCTATGTTTATTGTAAAACATTAAAGAGACTTTGAGACTTTAACTTAAAGAGACTTATGTTTGCTTTAGTATTTTAAAAGAACATTTACAATATATTGTTTGGGTTGGCCTATGTTTATTGTAAAACATTAAAGAGACTTTGAGACTTTAACTTAAAGAGACTTATGTTTGCTTTAGTATTATAAAAGTATATTAACAATATATTTTTGGGGTCGGCCTGGCCTATGTTTATTGTAAAACATTAAAGAGACTTTGAGACTTTAACTTAAAGAGACTTATGTTTGCTTTATTATTGTAAAAGTATATTTACAATATGTATTAAGATTTGTTTTAAAATCTCGTTATAATATTTATGAATCACGATCTCTCAACTGAAATTCTTTAATACTAGTTACCCTAATAAATAATAATAATAATAAAAAAAACCCTAAACATAACTCCAAAATATATCTAATTAATAAACAAAGATGATCAAATAAATTAAACAGGTGTAGTATGTTTTCTTTGATAAATCTTTGTCAAATAACAAGAAAATTTATTCCAAACACGATATAATTGCAATGCTATTAAGTATATTAAAAATATATCTTGTTCTGTGAACCGTCTTATTTTAAATCAAAGTGAATACTTAATAGGATCGTAATTAATTATAGCCTATCGTGTTTGGACTTAATGTTCTTGTTATTTGATTCAGATTACAAAAATGACGTTAATTTTACACTTTATGGTGAAATGCAAAAAAATTTATAGACTGTGTCTTAAGCCCGTGACTGTAGGTGACTCATGAACAAGACACGGAGCGGCCGAGCGAGGGCTAATAATTAGGGGTAGGGACACCTCCCCGACCATCCTAAGCTCTCAGCCGCCACGAATCTTTGCGCGAGGTATAAAAGAGAATAAGGGTCAACAAATTACACAAGTCAATATATTGTCAAAAAATATTATATCATATTTTTAAAATGCATAATTAATTATTCTTAACTACTAAAAATTGTAAGTAATTTAAGTATATTTTCAGTTATCAGTAAATCTGCAGAACATTATAATTTAATATATTCTCTCACATTATACGTTACACATTTTTATTCCATTTTAAGCGTGTATATTACATAATCTAATTATATCAAATTATAAATAATCAATATGAAAATTGACCATATTCCATTTGTTTAATTCAAAATAGAGTAAAGTGTTTAGCTTTTACAAAAAAAAAAATGTAATATGGTTTTAAATTTCCTGAAATTTATAAGAAATTGTAGAAACTTTCAAAACTTTTAAATTGTTAATTATTTAAAATTGTTTCTTATCTTAAAAATTGTTAATTTTTCAAAACATAATATGATTTCCTTTTTGTCTATCACATTTAAAAATGCGTAATCAAAGTTTATACATTTTCCAATTATACAAGTTATAGAAAAGTTACGTAAAAATCCTCAAATAATAATAAAATATAACAGTAACTTTCAATGTTACTTACCAACTTTCTTTACTAACGAATCCAACAAAGAAAATTCAATACTCTTATCTATATCATGAGTGACTTTCTATGTATATAGTAAATCACGTGAAACTAGTAGACGAAATATTTATAACAGAAATTTTAGTACTATTAAAAAATAAGACAATGATTTTAAGTTATATTTTGGACTTATTCAAATTAACTGTTAATTTATTCAAACGGCCAAATAATAACCGTTAAAACACTCACCGATGTACAATATACTCGAAGTTACGATTAGTAAACAGCCTATGGGCTACTAGTTCAGAGTAATCGGAGGTGGCAGCACACAACAACGTTCCCCGATGACCGCACTAACACAATATCAAATATTTAAAGCAGAAGATCGTTAGAACACTCGACGATTCACACTATACTCACACATTAAGCTGATAAGACCAGATACTACATTTTGATCTTAGCCAAGAGGCCGAGAAGCGATTCTATTACAAGGAACTTTGAGTAACCAGTTAAAACGTTTCTAGTCTGTAATAGCGCGAAGTTTAGATAAATTGTAATTTTGTATACCGGTCGCGGTAAGAAAGAGCACGGTTTCCGGACGAATTGCCTTCAGGATTACGTTT
>JAGFPH010008735.1:13850-24339 GCA_018207615.1 Philaenus spumarius
TCTTAAATTGCGCCTCCCTTAAAGACAACAAAGTTTTATTTTTTATCGTCAATTCGTCAGCGATGTTAATTATTCTCTTGATCAAATGAAAACGTACTTTTGATGCATCAATATTTTTGTTTAAAAAAACATTGCAAATTCGTTATTTTCCATGTGATTAACCTTAATTAGGCTTGCGAACAATTAGTAAAAAAGAACATATTACTGTATTACTGTTTTATTAATAAAAAGATTTTATTTAAAAAACCAAACGCCCTGTGGTTCTTTGCATATTAACCTCTACAAACATAGTCAATTGTGTACATTTTGTTAATAGAAAGCCCATTTTATTTATTTATATGTGTCCATTTCAAACACATGCTCGGTAGTACGAATGACTGTCAGCTGTTTAACCTTTACTTGCATTAAGGCCATTTCCCCTGTGGCATTTCCAATAACAAAGGATTTCATTAATAGTAATTCTGTTTTTTATGTTAGGCCTCTGATTAAAAGTAAACCAGTAAGTCAGGCAGAATCTTTATTAAAAGTACTGTTGTATCACAAACTTAATAATTTTAAAAATTTTTTACATACTACCGTGTTTTTGGTGTTGTTATTAATCTTCCAACTTCATTCCAGTCTGATTTAAATTAGAACCGTTCTTGGTGACGAGGTTGACAGAGTGGAGGGGCCGCACTGTTGCCAATTCTACGCATCGCTGTACTGCCAACGAAAGGATCTCTCATAAATGTAAACGCTGCTTTACAACGTTGCATATGGTTACTATGACAACCGCTAGGACGGTAATCGGTGGTTGGCTCTTGGAGTAGGAAGCCCCTATCGCTCACCCTCCCCGCGCGTGTCGGCCATGACTGTTCTATTTTAAATCAAACTATAGGTATAGTTATTAAATATGATTGTCGCGGTACCAAAGTGGTTGGCGTGCGAAACACGAAACACGTAGATGCATGCCCTGACTTTGATTTATTTTTTACCATTAAAATAGTCAAGACAATATAAACTAAATAAACAGTTTGTGTTTGAAAAACATGCAACTTCAAAAGTCATTTCAAATTTCTTCAACTATGTGGCGGAAATTGGACAGAATCACATTAATTTTAAATTTAAATTTCTTTAAAATAACTGGTGGCCCTTTCATTTAGAAAGTAACAGACGTCAGGGTTCGCCTTCACACACGCGCCATTGTCATATTAAAATTAACTCAGAATATTGCTTTTTTCATCCCCCTTTTCTCATTTACGTCCCGATTAATCCTTTTATCCGCTCCCACTCCCTACCCCATCGTGGATTTTAAGGGACACGGGTTACTTTGAAGTTTAATTGCATTCGGATCAAACGTAGGCTCGATGTCAGGTTTTAACTCTCTCTAAATTGATTAATTCTTTGTGAAATAATTATCAGATTTTATAAAAGCGATACTTGATTTCTTTGTCGTGTATAGTCGATACAAACCGGCAACCGGCCAATGTTACTTGAGGTTGTGCACTGTGCAGTATTATTAACCCACTTCTACGTTAAATTAATATACAATTTTTACTAACGAAACGAATTTAAAAATGTTTCCCAACCTAAAATTATAAAAGCAGGTATTTAAATGGTTCTGATTGCTTCATGAGAAACTTCTGGAGCCACTGCGAGTGGAGCGTGTAATAGGACAAATTAGTTGATGGGAATTTTATTGGAGCTAATTTCTCCTGGAAATTAAAACATACCGTTAGTGGTAACCGCGGCTTGATGTTACAACATGTGCACAAGTTTAATATAAAGTTATGATAAATGCAAGTTGTAGTACCAGACCCCTACAGGATGGATTAGGTCAAGTTTTTTTAAAAGTAAAGTTTTTAGAGCGTGTTTCACATTGTTATTAATGTAATTAGTAAATACTATAACTACAAGATATTATGTAACTTCTGTCGCTCAATAAAAACGATTTATGGTAGTATTAATTAATTTCTTAGTAAGGTGATTTGGCAAGAAAACTTCAGAGATGTATGTTGAGGTTAGGTCTACGTAGATTTGAACATGTGATTTTTTACTATATCTATCAATTAGCTGTGCCTGTGATTTCATACACGCAGACATGCGTTATCTACGCTTCCTTCCAACATTATAACCGTGTTCACCGTGGTGATAAATTAAAAGACGTTAAGCTCGATGTGTTTACAAAATGCGTTGTAAATAATCATAGAGAGGACGGACTGCGATGTTACTTCTATTGAATTCCAGATCAACTATGACCACTACGATTTCATCTGTGTCTTCAACGATATTCTGCTACAATTTTGCCCCGACGACTTCTAGGCGAGTTTATGCAACTTTATGCGTGTACGCAATACTGTCAGTTCGGGTTTTGCGTACACAGTAACAACGTATTATCCGCGCGAGACGCACTTTAAAATTGACTTTTTTCTTCTTTTTTTTTTTTTTTGTATACCAATTTAAATGAAACAAACAAAAGCTTATTTTAATAAACTACTGAAAAGCACATTTAAATTAGTTCGGCCATTATGAGAATAGTGTAGACACGCACAGACAAACATTACGTTTACGATTTTATTATATACTAGGGGAAACACCGTCGGAACCTTCTATACACATAATCATGTTATGTTTTCTTTATAATAAAGGTGTAGGATTAATAATAACCCTAACGCTAAGATGGTAAAAATTTTAAATGTTCAAATCAAATTATTTCTTATATTTTATAACAGCAGTTATGATAAAGGTTGAAAGAACCAGTAAGGCACGGATCTACACTTTAATAACAACCTAACCTAAAAGTTAGAAATACAAATAATAGCATCAAAGTTTGAAATCAGCTGTTAATGGAAATTTTGGAGCAAACAGCAGTTTTATCTGTTATTTCATTGGTTGCTATGGTAATATATGTAAATACATTTATTTGTACATCAGTCTAGGCCTAACCTAAGATTTTTTTCAGACAAAATTTACAAATATTGAAATAAAAAATATTTTTATGAAAATGAATTATAGCTTATTTTACTCAGAGATAGTTATTTATTAGTAAAACTATTATTTCAATCAGTTTAGTAGTTCCAGAAATTACCACCTACATACAAACAAACAAACAAATTTCACTTCTGTACTGAAATATATGACACTCATAATAGAGCGTGTCTTTTATTATTTGTGTTAAAGTGTAAACAAATAAATTTTACAATTTGGAAAAATTTTAAAATAATATTCACGACCAGTCCAATCAAACACTTTTTAAATTGGCTTTTATCTATCATTGAATTTATTAATAATGTACTTATGCTAACGGTGCAAATGTTTATGCTACTAAATGTACCGGAACAAGTTAATATGTAAATTTGTTCTGATAGGGGATATTAATATAGATGTGTTACAAAAGGGTAGCAGCTTGACTAGATTGAGGGATCTACTTGCCACCTATGGTCTCGAGTGGCTGGTGAACTAACCCACCAGGGTAACGGGATCCTCGGCGACAGCCATAGACAATGTCATATCGAACTATTCCACCAATAAAATCATTGTATATATTATCCAATCAGGTATTTCAGATCACTGGGCACAGGGTGTGACTCTTTTGGGGATGCCAGAAGAGGGGGAGCGCAGTCGCTATAGATATACTAGAGATTATGACCCAGCAAATATTACACTTCTTAAATTTCTTTTAAAAATGAAAGCTGGATGCAGTTAAAATCTCTGCAATCAACAGACAAAAAATTTGAATATTTTATAAGTACCGTTAGATTTTATATCATGTTCTGTTAAAACAAAAAGTATTAGTAATAAACAACAGCGTAATGTTCCATGGATAACATCAGGAATATTGATTTCTAGAAGTAAATTACATTTTTATAGTGAAATAATAAAAACCTCAACTAGTACTGAATTTAGAATATATTTTCAAAACTATAAAATAATTTATAGGAGAGTAATAAAAGCTGCTAAAGCCCATTATTTTAATGATCAGATAATAAAATCTGAAAATGTATCAAAAACATCCTGACAATGTATTAATACTATTCGGAAAACTAAGCCACCAAACAGATATATAGTGGAATATAAAAGGTGAACCAATTTCAGACCCATTGGCTGTTGCGGCTGCTCTTAATTGTTTTTTTAACTCTGTTGCAAAGCCTTTGACAGTGAATCCTCCATCAAAGCTGGTGAACCGCAGTTGCTCTGTGTCATCGATGGCGTTGCTACCTGTTCTTGGTGGGGAAGTGGCTGAAGTGATAAGGAAATAAAAAAATAAAAAAACAATGGATATGGATGGAGTGTCATCGTGGCTCATAAAAAAATGTTCACACGTACTAATTGAGCCACTATCGGAATTGGTTAACTCTTCTTTTCTTGAAGGTGTTTTTCCTAACCAATTAAAAGAATCTAAAATCTATCCATTATTCAAAGGTGGTGACAAGAAGGGTGTTAGCAATTACAGGCCCATAGCTTTGCTGCCAACATTCAGCAAAATTTTTGAGAAATTGTTTTTAGTTAGACTGATAAATTATCATAGGAAAAGTTTAATATCATATCCAGAAATTGATTTGGCTGCCAGAAAGGTAGATCGACCGTAGATACCTTAACAAGTCTTATTGACTATATAGTTGAGGCCCTAGATGCAAAAAAAGTAGTTAGTGTATTCTTGGATCTCTCCAAGGCATTTGATTGTGTCGATCATGAAAGACTTTTTATAAATTGGAAATGTATGGAATTAGGGGTCATTCATTGTCATAGATTAAATCCTTTGTGACTGGGAGGTCACACTGATGCAGGAAAACTTTCTGGCCAGGCTCAACTGAACTATGGTGTCAGACAGGGATCTGTCCTTGGGCCTATATTGTTTCTATTATATGTTAATGACTTGTCATCCCAAACAAGTGTTGATAAGGTAATACAGTTTGCAGATGACACAACTCTTCTCCTTCAAGCAGATTCCGTAGAAAATTTGGAATTCAAGTCATTCGTAGAATCTAATGTCACAAGCCAGTACTTTGCTGAGAATAATTTATCGATTAATTCTAGGAAACCCAGTTTGATGTATTTCAGACTAAAAAACCAAAATAATAAAATTGGACCATTCCTTATGTTTGGTGAGACCGAAATCGAGGAGGCACGGGTCAGCAAAATTACTGGATATGATTGTTGACAGTAAATTATGCTGGGATAGTCATATTGATAGCATTTGTCGAAAGTTGTGTTCAGGAATTTTTGTGTTACGAAATCTGAAATCATTTTTTAGCCTTGGTACTTTAAAAAAGCATACTACGGGCTGCTCTACCCACATCTTAACTACGTAGTCTTACTGTGGGGAGACTCGTCATTTCAAAATGTGCAAAGGCTATTTATAATGCAAAAAAAAGCTGTGAGGCTTTTAGAAGGTCTACAAAAGTTTGAATCCTGCAAAAGCACTTTCAAGAAGTTGGAAATACTCACACTCCTCTGTATGTATATTTTACATATATAATTTGTTACGTACAATTTAAATGTATTCCAATATTAATTAAAGATGTACATAATCACAATACCAGGCAGGAAGATGTCTTACGGATAAGACAGCACAGACTTGAAAAGTCTAAACAATTTCCTTCTTAAGCAGGAGTTACACTTATTAATAAACTCCCACAAAAAAATTTAAATTATCCAAGACCAGAAAGCCTTTAAGTCTTCGACAAACTCCTTTTACTCGGTGGGTGAGTTCCTCAGCCACAAGTGGTAGGTGGGTCGAGTGTGGGGGTGGATCTGGTTGATTCTGTTTATATTTGGGATTTCCTATCCAGGGATTGCATTATTGTCCTACATGTTAGTAAATTGTAGTATCTCTATATTTATTTTAAATAAATGTTTAATTATTTGTAGTAACTGCTTTTATTTTATGTTAAATATAATTACTTTGCGCAGTATAATTTTAAGAGTGTGTAACTAATCTGATGAGATATGTAAAGAATACTGTATAAATTGTGTTGGTTGTTAATTTTTTTTTGTGTGGTACTGTTTAATTATATTATATATTTGGACATGTCTATACAATGTAAAATTGTTAACAGACAAATAAGATTGAATTGAATTGAGTTATTTGTGAATCTAGGGCCCAAAGTTAAGTTTGTCGCACGTTGACTAATACAGTTGACAAATTAAACTTTGCACCCATGATTCACACAACGTTTTTTCTACAGCTTGTGCCGTTATTTAAATAGCGCGCCACTAATTGAAGCAAAAAGCTCTCTGATTAAACTTAACTGCTTCCCTGCCCAATACACTGAACGCCTACGGTACCTAGCGGATAGAAGACGTAACTGACAAACAGCTGATTTTTAACATAGCACTGCGCATGCGTGGATAAAGGCAAGAAATGCGAGCCTCCGTTAGGCATGCTGTTTGTTAATCAACCTTAAACTTGGCGACCTTCGTTCAGACACAAACAAAAAGACTTAAAAAACCGCATGGCGACGTGAACCTTTGCAAGATGCGAAGTGTACGAGAATCAGTAAAATTTTAAATCTAAAAATAGTCTTTCGAAGGTGCGATATTTTGCGATATAAATGACAAAGACTAGTTACGTCGCGAAGGTCTTTCGCGGACGCCGAGTTTCGTTCGTTAGTTAAACATGTGATTACGTTAAACACTTTGACATCAATTTCCAGGTAATCATTTAAACCGTTTCTTAATTAATTTTACCATCTGAGTTGCTATATTAATTTGTAATGTTGTAAATTTTTACTATAATTATATATCTGCAGTTACAGAATAATTTTGTTAATCCATAAGTAAATTTAACCTATTCGGCCATTTCTATACAGCCAATAAGCCTTCAGAAAATTTTAGTTTAAAAAAAATAGTTGCCTTTTGTGCTAAATAAAGCAGAAATATGTTAAGTAAGGCCATAGTCTCTGTTCAGATTTTACTGTTATTAATTTTATAAAATAATATGCTACCATACAGTTTCTTGCACGAACAAACATTCAGTTTCTTGCATAATATTACAATTCTGTTTTGCACATGCTTTTTCACTTAACCTTTTGGTTCTGAAACTAAAATTATGTTGTATTTTGTTTCATTATTTACAACTGGCCCAAGAAAGACTCGCAAAATTGAATAAACTTAACCTTTTGAAAATTTGTGCCTTCAGAAGAACTATGAGTTTAAAAATCCAAAATTGTGATAATTCAGTGAAAATTAATGGATAGTTATACATAATTTAAAATACTAAATACATGTTTGAAAATTAAATTTTGATAAAGGCTGTAAGTAAAATTTTGTTTAATTAAATATTTGGAAGGGCCCGCTAGCAAATTTTGGAACTACAATCCCCAGGGATTTCATCTTAAAATTCTAAAAGTTTTTTTTTTATTTATTATATGAGAGACGTTTCACTGAATTATTAAACGCCATTATTTTTATTATTTAATTTCACTTAGTAACAAGGTTGGCCAACAAAACAAGAGTTATTAATAAATCCATGGTACTATTTAATTTTGTAATGTTGTAAAAGGTAATAAATTGTAATAAATCTTGTATTATAAATGGGGAGGGTTTTTCTAATTTTACTTTAAGGGAGGGATTTTTTAAATATAATTAAAATCAATATTGTAAATGTGAACTTTTCTTAAATTTTTTTTTTATTATAACTAAGGGCATATAATTTTTTAACTTTTACTTAAGGGCATATAATTTTTGAATATCCGTCTACATTTAAAGTAATAAACAAACTGTTGTTATACGAATTGTATTTATTCTATTTCCTGTAAATAGCTAACTCAGGTGTTTAGTATCAACTTTAAATAAGGTAAGGTTACAGATCCTTGCTGTACTTGGTAAATCTTTATTTCTTGTAGGATTGTATGTACCATTTTCGTCTTAGCCCAGCAAGCATTCCAAATTGTTATCATTATTCTTTTAAAAAATGGTACAAGCTACATTTTAGAATTATCTGTTGTACAGAGGTTAGTACCATAACAATCAAAATTTTCAAAATATATAGTACATCAGCTGTTTACTGTACGCAAAGTAAACAGTTGGAGTGCGAAAGTGTTAAATTTACCGTACTCCAGCAGTTTAGCTGATAGAGTCAAGCAAAGAGGTATAATGACTGAACGCTGAACACATACAGTTTAGTTTGCGCTCTGCTGTGAATGTGGAAAACGCACTTTATAAACAGCTGTTAAACGCCCACTGTGCAGTTAAAAAATAAATAGTTTCAGACAAAGCATTTCAATTATATGTCAAAGATGTACAACTATTTTAATTGGACTCAGCATTTTATCCAATAAGAAAGTGATTTTTTTTGTTCTTCGATCTCGTTTGATTAATCCTTTGAGGAATGGTTTGTTAATTCGAAAATGTTTCATATCCAAGTTTTAGATGGTATTAAGAAGGTTTGCAATGACTTGTTTTGTTTACTTTCAATGTTTATTGTTACCACTTCTTGCGATAAGGTTTGCAGTTCCTACGAAGCAGACAAATGGTTTTGGTAATACAGGGTTATTCAAAAAGAATGGTGTAAAAGTAAGGTTAATTCGTTTTCATACTCTGAGTTGCAAAATCATGAAAACAGAATAAAACTGTTTCTTATATTAACCAGTTTTAATTTACATTAAAAAAACACATTTATATGCATTACAAATGCACAATGTGAGCTCCATTGGAAACTCTGCAAATATCCAGCCAAAATTCCCACTCAGCGCAGACATTCTGTAGCATTTCCTGGGTTATGGACTCCACGGCTTCTGTTATTCGGTGCCTTAATTCTTGCAGTGTTTGAGGCATGGGGGTAGTACACTTTGTCTTTGATAAACCCCCAGAAGAAAAAATCACATGGCGTTAAGTCAGGTGATCTTGGCGGCCAGCGCATCAAAGGACTGTCTTCATTTCCAGAGCGTCCAATCTAACGGTCAGGCAACCTATCATTCAAAAACTAACGCACTTCAGACTTGAAATGTGGAGAAGCACCATCTAGCTGGAAAACTACATCTGGAACATCTTCTATAAGTTGAGGATTGAGCCATTCTGGCAAGGTATCTAAGTAAACGATTGCAGTTACAGTGCGTTCAACGAAAAATAAAGGTAACAAGCAAACTCTAAAACACAAAATACTTTTTCTTGTTTTGTAGTAGCCATTTGTTGGGAGGCTTCGTGGTACACAACTAAGCAACTGATACAAAACATAACCTAGTCAAAACAAACTTATAAACATGCCCTTTCCATTGTTTTACAATCAGCTGTTTTAAATCACGGAAACAGACGTACCAACCGTTTAGTTTTGCACCATTCTGATATTTACAGAGTTTCTAATGGAGCTCACATTGAGCATTTGTAATGCATATAAATGTGTTTCTTTAATGTAAATTAAAACTTGTTAATATAAGAAACAGTTTTATTCTGTTTTCATGATTTTGCAACTCAGAGTATGCAAATGAATTAACCTTACTTTTGCACCATTCTTTTTGAATAACCCTGTATTTAATGATTTGGAACTATATTGATTATAGTTTCTAGTAAGGGTAAAATGATTTTTTTGTTCTGTAACCTTACTTTGGTAATCTCTTGAGGAAATGGTTGGGTACAAATGTTGTCATTCAAAAGTTGTAATTAAGAAGTTTACAATAATTTTGAACTGATTTTTTAAGGCGACTATAAACTCAGTTATAATATTGAATGAGTTGTGATAACTGTATTGGTTTCTTTGTAGAGATAATATTGGCCCATTCTTTGTTTGTAAATTTTCTAAATATTACTAAAATTTTGTTACTGAAACATTTTTTTATAACTCCCAACGCTAGCACAGAGGGTGGAAATAATTGGGGTCAAATGAAAAATTATATAACCATTTTAGTAGGCATAGTATCGAATCTATTCAATGTACGTAAATCTTATAAATATTGCCAAAATCTTTTTTCTGGAACATTTTTGCAACCCCTAGCGCAAGGGGTAAATCAATTTGTTCGGTTCATAAGTTATGTGAACGTAAACTCATAAGTAAATAAATGGTAATAGGTTGGAACATTAAAAACTTCCTGTTCCTGAACCCAAGCCTTAAAGGTTTATCTAAAAACACAACCGGTGTCAAATATTGGAACAAACAATTGAGCAATACATTAGTATAAACTAAAAGAGAAAACATGTTTGATGTTAAATTGTTTGGTGTGCTCTGTTTGCTGTGTACTACATTTTAATCCATTATTGGTTATGTATTGTATCATTGTTTTATTTCATGTAAGCTTCACTGTTTTACGCGCTGTTCCAATGGGTTCTCAGCCTTAGTTTTAAGAGTTTAAGATATAACCACCGAACATTGATGAACAGATGGCATTAATTGTACAAGAAGGAGTAGCAATTAGTCTGGATAATTTTGTTAATGCCGGGCGCATGAGCAGGAAAGTTTGTCGTTTGTCCAGGACTATAATGGCTGCTAAATTTAACACTTGTTTAAAATGTCAAATATGACTTGGGATATCCCACTTTTGTTAAATAGTATTTATAGAGTCTAAACGTAAACAAA
>JAGFPH010008735.1:24439-52866 GCA_018207615.1 Philaenus spumarius
TTTTCAGCGTGACGCGGTTTCTCGACCAACATCCCATCCCAAAGTGTCTAACGGGCGCAAAGAAGTATAACTTCAATAATTATAACTAGTAAACCCCCGTGAAAAATCACAGGCAAATTAACTAGCTATACATCAGAAAAAAAAAACTATTTAAAACTAACAGACTTTATCTAGGCCTACCTAACTATGTTGACGGAGTTTTTAACTCGGTAAAGGTGTACAGTTATAATTATTATAAAACTGTAGGCCTATTTGTTAAAATGTATGTACATTATTATATAACTGAAAAAAATATATATTATCCCTTAACTGTTTTTTATTTGATATTTTTGATATTTATAGATCAAATTAATGATTTAGACGTTACTAATATTATAGTCAAGAAATTGATAATCGAATGTGTTTATATGTAATACGAAGATGTACGAATGTTTCCGAAATTAAACGAATAGGTAGCCTATCTCTTCTTTAAATTTGTATAAACGAATATATATCGACGATAAAAGGTTGTCCTTATATTCAGTTTATAACCTAAAAGCAAATCTTATAAGGTATTATTTATTACCTTATACATTAGCATACATTAGTTCTATAAATAAATAATTTTTAAAGAAAAAAACTATTTCAAAAGAAATTATAATGATTCAAGTTGTAAACTTAACCAAAAAAGTATAATCTACGCTGGTTTTTGTTTAAGCATGGGTGAAATCAGCTGTTATGTGTTTCTCACGTACGTCTGGACGGACGAACACTCTTTTTTATAGGCGTTGATATCACAGGATGGATTTGATAATGTTCCAACAAAGGGATATTTTTTTACAAATCGGAAAGTTTTAGACAATTCTTAAAAATCTTACAATAACTGTGAACTGATTTTATACTGTTTTTACTAGCAGTTATGCCTTTTTTAAACCCCTATTTTTACCTCTGACGTTATTAGTTCCTAATTAAAACCCGTTGAGAAAATTGTTTGTAGTTTACTCCATTTAGGAGGTTTAGTAACTTTAAATGAGTGCAATCTTTTGAATATAGGTAGTTATTGTAAATTTGAATTTGTTCGCCCCTCTCTATTTGTACCTCTGTGTCCGATTTCACCCAATAACGAATACAATCACAGTTTTTTTTATCTATACAGGGTGATTTTGTATTGCACGGACATGATTCAGGATGTGTTCATATCAGTCAAAATAAAGAATAATTCCAAGAGTGAGTTTATGTAACAAAAAGTTACAGGGGTTAAACAACCTCCAACTTATACTTGGTCTTGCAAGTTAATTTATTGCCTAGGATTTGTTTCTGTGGATGTTAAACCCGTCGAAATAATTGACGCCATTTTTCAACTCAACAGGTTAAGCTAGATATATAAATTATTTACTAAAACAAACAAAATGGAGGATAGCTGGTATAAAAGCGATTCCGGGCGTATGTTTACAAGAAATATTTTTATTTTGCCCCATATGACCAGTCCCTGAATTAATATAATAAAATAATAATAAGTAACAACTGTGCTTTATTAGATAGCATTTTAGCATAAATATCGTTAAAATTTTATGTGCTCAGTTCTTACATGTATATTTTGTGTATAATTACACTGATAGCAATGGTCTTTTATGCCCGTCTGCCAGGTTGGTAACATTTTTTAAAATTTTAAACTATTTTTAAATCTGTAAATTATATTATACGTTTTTATAATTTTATAAACTATATCTATACTAATATTATAAAGAGGTAAAATTTGTATGCTTGTTTGTAGGGGTTAATCTCTGAAATTACTGAACCGATTGAAAAAAAAACGTTTTACTAATAAAAACCTTCACTGTCCCTGAGTAACATAGTCTATAATTCACTTTGATAAAAACATTTTTTATTTAAATATTTGTAAATTTAGTCGGAAATCATTCTTAGGTTAAGCCTATACTGATGAATAAACACATATTTTTTTAATCTATTTAGATTCTTTACCATTGCAATCAATTGAATAAAATAACAGATAAAACGGCTTTTTGCTCTAATATTTCCATTAGAACACTTAATTTCAAACTTTTAAGCAATTATTTTTATTTCTAACTTTTAGGTAAGGTTTTTATTAAAGTGTAGTCCAGAACCTTGCTGGTTCTTTTAACCTTTATTATAACTGTTGTTATAAAATATACGAAATAATTTGATTTAAAAATGTAACATTATTTACCATCTTAGCTTTGGGGTTATTAATGGTAACATCCTTCGCCTTTATTATAAAGAAAACATAACAGGATTATGTGCATAGAAGGTGCCAACGGGGTTGACATGCGGAGCATGAAGGGGTCCCCCCCCCTAGTAATATATAAAGACATAATAAACTATATTATACGCCATACATGTTTTATACACATACACTAATACAATTAGACATACATATTTACATTCATACATAGTTACATTCATACATGCAGCAATACTACAGACACTCAGACAACTAAAAAATATATTACATTAAAATGTATACAAAAAACTTAATCCTTTGATATATAATTGGTAATTAAATGCATGTGTAAATCCTATATTGCCATGCTTGTTGGCCATACATCGCAAGGCGGAGAAAATCCTTTCCACTTGCGCCCAAAAAAAATATTGCCCAAATTCATCCCTGGACCATAAAAAAACTTCCGAAGCAACGACTTCGAAATACCATTAATATAGGACAGCGTGCAACGAAATAGAAAACGTCCTCTTTTTCATGTAAATTGCATAAAAAGCAATCAAAATTACCTCCGTCTGCTCGTCTATCGTTCAAATATAATAATTTCGTCCTACATTTTATAATCCATTTTATTATTGAAATATATATTTTTTAAATCGTTTACATAGGTTTTATTTAGTACCTAGCTCTGAAGCTAATGTTTTATAAATAGGATTGCAACGACTGCTCATTTCATCGAACTAGCTTGTTTGCTTCGACAAAGAATAGCTTCGACTACAGCAAACATCTGACCCTTTCACTTCCCTGCGTTAGATGTTCTTTATCAAAAGGCACGTTATGTTTGTTTGATAATATTTGCCATTGTCTAAACCAAAACAAGTTCTTGGCTATTTCATCTTTTGCAAAATCATTACGAAGCCGCTTCCCCGACATGCCTCATCATATATCTATGTATAATTTAAAAATATAGAAGAAGAATTTGTCCAGACCGAGTTCTAAATGTAAAACATAATTTGGTGTGTTATCAGGTAATTGGATTAAACATTTAGCAAAAACCCGTAAAAGTTATTCTACTTGGTTATACTGTTTATAGAAAATACTTGTGCTGCGTAACATATCAGATCTTTGCACCGCAATAAAATATGACCATTTTGAATTATAAAATGGTTACATGTCCACTCCCCCACGCGAACCCTCCCCTGAATTATTTTCGTGCATTACAGAATCACCCTGCATATTTTATGCATAAGTTTGAAAGTAATTTATGCATTTACCCAGAAACTAGTGATGTATAGATCACTGTAGTAACTCTACAGAAAATTGACTATAGTTAAAGGGTCTAGGAAATATTGCACTTGTAACTAAGAGAAAGTTATCTTCTAGGTCACGACTTGGAATACGTTCTTCGAATCTACCTGAAAAAATACTCCGATACGGCTTCAGTGTAGCAGTGCCATAAAATTAAATACATTCGACTTGAAACAAACAAATGCTTAATACAAAAATACACAAAGTATAAGGAGAAACCACTGAAAGAACAAGGTAAAACAACCTTCGGATCCACTGAATATGGGCTTATCCTAACCAACACGCTGAGGAAGATAGATGTAACCATGTCGTTCCACACTTCCAACAGCATTAAGAACATAATTAAACCCAAAAAACAACACCGTTAGAACAAACGTCAGCGATGTATAGGATTAATTTTATTGTAACGTGTGTTAGTGTTTTGTATAGGGCAGACAGGGAGGCATTTAAATTAAACGGTACCAGATAACTGCCACATATTTTCTCCTAGTTGAAACTTTATATCTTCCCAAGAGTAGCATAGAAGATGGTTATTTAGAATTGCAAAAGTAGGACATACCATGGAAAATACTGCATGTAACACACATCCATATTATATTAGTATTATTATTAAAAATAATTCGATCGATTTCGAACAAATTTGCACCAAATATGTCAATTAAGCCTGTATAGATGCACGAAATAATGGTTTGAAAAACAACAGCCTTTTTGGCCAAAAAACCCCAAAAATCAGTTAATTATTATTACCTAAACTAGAATTTTTAGAAAGATGCGGTTTTTGCATATGGTAGGGTACATTAAGGGCTACAAATAAACCAAATTTTATCAAAATCCTTAGAGCCGTTTTTGAGAAATTTGAATTTTTCTCGTTTTTTGGCAATTTTTGGGGAGAAACCCCTTAAAATCCAAAATTTGAAAAAATTTAAAAAGCGCCTGGAGGTATTCCAGAACTACACCTACACACCAAATTTCATCAAAATCGGACAATTGTATGTTCTCCAGCTCTGAGAAGACATCCTAACAGGCACACGGACAGACATCACACAAAAACAAACACTTTTTTGGGTTCAGGGAGCACCAAAACAGATAATTCCACTAAAAATTCAAATTCGAAAATGTTTACGAAAACAATACTTTCTCCATATACTATGTATAAGGGGGAGAAAGTAAAAAGCTGTAAAAGAACATCTTCCAAGTAACAGAGCAACCTACTCCAAGTCTAGTTATGCTCGCCACTTTATAGAAAACCATTCGATTTCTAATTTTGAAACTAACTTGCAAACCAATCCATATTATATGCAGGAAGAGCAAACAAAATGACGAGCTTGAGGAATACGAATTAGCGCACTTAAAAAATCCAGAACATATGTTAAATGATCAATTGAAAAATTGTTAAATCCATTTTGTTGAATTCCTTTACTTTGCTAAGAAGATATATATGAAATGCAAACATTAAGCGCTATTGCAGGTTATAGGTCCCACGTGTTCTCAGTAGTTGTTATTTGAGATATCGTGCGCGTGTATATGTGTTATGTTGTACTGTAATTTATTTTAATGTATTAACGATCTCAACAGAGCGATATTCTGAAGATGGAATGAGTTTCGAAACGCGTCAACCAACAAGGTATGTAAAGTAAGTAAACTACTTAAACTACAAAAAGTCACACATACGGACATAATTATACTTTTAATCATCAGTGACTTGGATACAAACACAGTGCTTACTATCTAAACTGTATTCTAAATAAATGTATAAACTCAATAATTAAAAGCTTTTCTAGACTGCAAAAACGAGAATCCCTTTGTACAGTTGGAAAAGAGTTTTGTTTCACGCGAAAACAAAGGGATTAACTTGGTGCTTCATTCCGAAACGGAAAGCGATAAACTTTAAGGGCACATCCCGGGGGTAAACAATGCGGTTTCGTGTTTGGAAATTCTCCTCTACTCTTGATATTTTTACAAATTATATGTTGAAATGATATGTAAAACAAATATTTCAAACAAAATGTTATAGTAAGTTTACAAAAATATTCAATTTAATCGGATATTGAGTGATGTATTTTATTCCGACTTAAATAACGTATAGTGAGTAGTCATCACACTTTTCTGTTGTTTTTTTTTTAATATGGTGCATTTCGAATTAACACCATCTTTAAAAACTACACTCACTTTTCAGACTATTAACTATTTTTATGTAGAGGAAGTAACAGTCATATCGTGTCCAATGAATTGAGGACAAACGAAACAGTTTTAATTTCATCTTTAATCCAACTATTTCGTACTTAAAGAATATTTTTGTCTAATCCTAGTGTCCCAAATGGCATATTTTAAGAAATGGGGTGTTTTTTTCTTTTTTAAAAGAAATTTAAAATATAAACAAGGGTTTAGTGTTAGCCTACGTTACTATAAAAGTAATAAATTTAAAACAAAATTATTTACATAATCCAATTTTAAAATAGCGACCATACCAAACTGTGATTTTTGAAATTGTATTTATTACCACTGAAGATTTTTCTCAGAACTCAAAATTTTGCGAAACACTGCGAAGGGTATATTCTTTCAAACAATGTTCAAGTTGGGTATTTTTATACAATAATTAAATAATTCTTCCAATGAAAAATCTGTTAAACCTATCTAAGGTTTTCCGCAACCCATCTAAAAAATAAATTTATCAAATATATCAGGCCATTTTATAAGCTCAGATACGCATGTAACGTGAAAGTATAGAACATTCTAAGTTAGAATATGGTCTCGCAATTTGGGGAGGGACTTACGTTACAACATGAAAGCCAATAATTGTGCTGCAGAAGAATTTGTTTCGCATTTTGTCGCACTAACTCAAAACTGAACGCAGTGCTCCTATTTTCAAGAAAATGTGTATTACCTTTATAAACCTTTTAACTATAAAGTATTGAGAACCTTTTTTGACAGAAGCTGAGATAGAAATGGCACTCTCGGGAAAAGAGGTTTGATATTGAGGAGTAGATCAAAAGTGTTTGTACATAAACCAAATTTCACTATTTATAAGCATATATAGCACCTAAACTTTTTATTTTATGCCAGAAACTATTAAAACATGTTCAAACAGACATAAATTAATTGTTGGGTGTTATTTTTCTCGAAAACGAAGACGTAGATTCTTATTTTAATCACTATTACTTTCGAAATTAGCATCGTGAACGATTTGACGTTATATTCCTCTGTTGTATTTTCCCAAGTATGTATGATAAGCCTAAGTGCCTGTGATTTGGTGTTAATCTGCAATGATAATAAGATATCGTGAAATATGTATATATGTTTTTGTAAGAAGCTTATGATAATGGATCTGTGTCGTATGCATGCATATAAGTAAATGATAAGGTAGAGGTATGAAAAGCATATATTTATGTAAAGAAATTCAAACGAAAACGTAAGCCGAGTGGTGTATAAAATTAAAGGACTTAAATAGACCAAGTAAAACGCAACTTACATTCCAGAGAAGGGATGAAGCCAAGATTAAGGATGAAGCTACAGAGTAAACGCTAAGACTCTGGCAGGAAGATGGGAACAAGAGACCAGAGGGAGATGAATTGCTGCCTTAATTCACAACATGAATAAATCAACCACATGGGGAGGTGAATATAACCCATCTGCTGACTGGTGAAAATATGAAAAGTGGAAAGCCCAGTGTGCCCATATGGCGATTCCATGTTAGATGATGTTAAGCACACTTCTGGCCTTTTCTTCTGTGTCAGATGGGACATCTAGGAAAAGAATGGCTTGTTTACTCCTGACAATATTGTAGCGAAGGTGCTACTAAGTGAGGACTCGTGGAACCAGATTCAACGCTATACCGAACGCATTCTACTTCAAAATAATACATAAGCCAGGCTATATAACAGTCTCCAGGCAGTGAATAAAAGCCTGTTATTAAGGCACCACTCTGAAGTAATGCTAATAGCGGTCCTATAGTGGAGATACTGCCTGTAGAATAAATGGAGGTTAGGGTTTAGTGGGTATACTGGATGAAACGGGAGTCCCACACACCAGAGGACACGCGCTTTCTGATGGTATCTAAATGCACTCCCAACTTCATCGGGAAGAGGGAATATTTAGTATTACCATGTTTTTATAAAATCACTATTTTCATTTAATTTAACTCATTTCATTTCAATCCAAGTCTGCTATTGTTGAAACGTCATATGTTCGAACCTTTTAATGCTACCCCTCAGTGGCATAATTCAAATAATTTAGGAAAAAATCATAATAATAAACACATCTTAAAAGACAAAATAAACTAAAACCAATTCAAACAAGCAAAGTAACACTGTTTTTGGGGAAATGTATTCGCATCAATTCTGTGAAGTTTTTGTTAAAAATTATTTATAGAGCGTGTCATTTCATCTCTAATTTCTTTTGTGTTATCTACGCGTCTATCAGCAGAACCAAATATAATCTCGAATAAAAGGGTGAAATGAAACGAAATAATGTAAGGGGTGCGTGATGAACTCAGGAAATAGACGTTTCGTTTTGTCTTAAGTATAAAGGGGCGGGGGTGATAAATTGTATGTTCTGTTTTAGAGTCGGGTACAAATGGAAGTTTATAGGAAACAATAAAAGTTGGCGCATTTAGGTACGCCTGTACTAAGTACTTTTCTCACGTATGTAGACGTTTTGATCTTTGTCGTTTTTCTAAACATAAGAAAGCGATATTTGTGCTTAAATTAAAATACGTTAGAAGGTTTTAAATAGATAAAACAGTGTATAAAAGCTGTTAGCGGCTTTGAACTAACTGAGGACAATGGACTTTTAAGCTCCTTTCAAGCTATTCGGTTTTGACAAGCTGGTTCTAGAAATAAATGGTCTGCTGTTATAATGAATCGTGAATAAATTTTAGGAAAGAAACTTATTGAAATTATCACATTTTTTTAAATGGGTCAAAAACACGTAAATTTAATTTTGTTTTATGTCTAAAAGTACGAACTCTTTTTAATTGTTAAGGGAATAAAAAAATATGAAACTGTAATTTTTTTAAATATATTTTCATAAAACCATCTAAATTAAATATTATTCTTGTTTCAAATATTAGTAAAAATACACAATCTTTATAAATAATGATAACACATTGTTATCCTTGACATCAAGAGCATTAAAATCTGGATGTACGTAAACTTCACGCCAGGAATTTGTTGTTGTATTTCTAACTTTGTAGATGTCAAGAAATTTGTCCCACAGCACAGAACTGTCATGGAAAAATGTAACAAAAAGTTTTGCATCAACAACTGCTTTAATTTAAATAACCAATAATTGATCAAATTAGTAAAACTTAGCACTTGACTTGAGCGCAATGTGCCGTACAAATAAAACAGATTAATACGAAAGCGTACATTAAGTAACTTTCACCCTGAGCTTTTCTTAGAGATCCCGTACGGTGTCAGTGGACGGCTTTACACGGCAAGGCGAGGCCATTTCACCTTGGCCGTGTAATGTGACAGAGTCTTATTGTCAAAACCGAATGTTGTGAAACTGACTCCACATTCCATTCTCAATAAGGAACAAACTAAAATTATGACAATACATAGTAAAATATTTATAAAAAAATTTAGTTTTCAGTTTTAAAACTATTCTCACTTTTGATAAAAAAAATAAAGAAAGATGTTGCACACTCTTAGCACTGCACAAAAAGTAACTACATGTACTTTGACTTCCGAAAGTTATTGTTTCCCAATCTCCAATTTACAATATTTGTGATCTGATTTTCCTCTGTTCTTTTAGTTGTATTTCCATCCACCACTAGCACTAGCAGTTCTTGCCAATGCTTCCAATGTTTTGAAACAGCTCGTCTTATTTAGTTCTATACATGACAGTAAAGAATTCTACGTCGACGGATAATTTACCTACACAGGAATCGGTGCAGGAGTATACAGGAAAACCACCAAATAAGAGCGAATTATAGCTTTGGTAAAGTACGCAACATTGTCACTGGCGGAGATACTGGCTGTATTGCATTGGGTACAACTAGAGGACTATTATAGTTAGCCAGGCAGCTATAGTCTGTAAGCTCACACAAATTTTCCTCGTCATTATCGTGGGGATTGCCACCTGACCATGTTACCTTTCTAGTTGTAAATCTGACCTTATTAGTTGTTAGTGAATCTAGTTTAAACTCGGCCAGAAATACACTGTACATGACAATTGATTTAAACTCGCACCATAAATACAAGTTACCATTATAATTTTTTGGAATTTTATAGTATAATTAAAAATATAGTTCCTCTTTTGGCATTTTCCTTGCTTTTAGCCTGTTCGTGGAACAAATAAAGCCTCCATGAAGTCTATCCATCTACTCTGTCGGAATTAGGATCAGTCTGTCCTTCTTCGTACCTTGTTTACAATTTCTGAAAAAACCTTGCTCTAACCTCTAATTTTACCGCTATCTAGTCGATATTTTCCCGAAATTCGTCAGAAAATTCCAGTATACTTATTGCCAAGTAAATTTATCGGAGAAACTCCGACCAAAATGAGAACCACACACATCGTTCGGTTATTTTCCTTGTCTATCGCTTTATCCCACATTGTTGTCGTAAATAGAATCCTGAAGTGCTCTAAAATAAATTAAAATGTATTGTGTGGTTGTATAATGCCTTGGTTTTTATAACAAATTTTCATTCCGTGTAGCTCGTACTGTGGGTAACAATTGAAAAACAATTTAAATGAAATGAAATCAACATCAAATTAAGACTCGCATGAATAAGTGAAGTATATTTCTCCGTTCACAGAGAGAGAGCACACATCGCGATATTTCCATCGCTTTCCCTTACTTTCTCCATGACATGTAACCCCTTTCTAATGTTTGACAGGTTTTGTGAAACGTTGCAAAATGTAATTTAAATGTTAATTTGCCGCAAATTCTCTTCATATAGCTTGGTCAGTGTTATGCTATAAGTCTTTTGTGTACCATATGACTTTGGAATCAATTCCTCGTTCAAACCTGCGACTTTTTGCAAGTTTTCAGGTGCACTACACCACTCCTTTCGCTTGAAACAAATTTTGTCATTATTTATATATTGGTATTTAATAGCCTACTTAATGTGTGAAATATACATAAATAATGGTAATATGATTTAAATAAATTTAGGTGTAGTTTTAAATTTGTAACTTATGGAGTGGTTGAGCTCCAGTAGGATCAAGAATGAAAAACTGTAAGATTTTTCTAAAAAAAATATATCAACTTGTTGTCTCGAATCTACCTGGAAGCGCTTTACAGAGTTATTGTTAGGAAACTGTAAGATAAAAAGTTCCGATTTTGTTTATGTGAGATAAAACCCCTTTGTTTTCCATTTGTACGTTATTTTGATCAAATACAAAAACACTTAATATCATTGGAAGTTGATGTGACACTGAATTAAAACTTGTTGTACCCGATTATGTAAATTTTTACCAGGTTATAAAAAATCAGAACAGTGTCTTGTATATTTTTAAAATGGCGGACGTTTAAAATTTTAACTGTAAAATATTTCTAAAATTGTTAACAGCCGCCATTTTGAAATATACAAGAAATTGTTCAGATTTTTTGCATCCTGGTAAAAATGTACTTGCTAAATTCGTACACTAAGTGTGAACTCGATATCCTAACTACCGGTACTGTTAAATATATTAGGTGTTTTTGAAAACTAAACAACATTGCGGATGAATGGAAAACAAATTATGTTTGCCTAAGCAACAATTATACAAAGAGGTTAAAGATAGTTCTGGGAAAACCTGTATAAAAAGAAAGTTAGTTCAGCCTTTGTTTTTCTATGTAAGATGTATTTACTTAAACCGTTTTTTAGTTAATCCGTTGAAAAAAAAAAACAAATTGTATGTAACTCAAACAATGTAACAATTACATGTTCCCAACTATTTTTATACTATTTTTTATGTTACTTCAAAACTAGATTTACCTTTGTTAATTTGTTTATTTGTCTGTTACAGGTAAGAGAAAAGACTTAATTTGATCTCCTAAATTAGTAAGTTGTATATTGTATTTTATTAAATAACCTAAGAATAATGTTATGAACCAAGTACAATGCAAATAAGTACTAGTAACGTTGTGGAACTGTTTTGAACAGTTCAACAAATAACAGTGAATATATAAGTATGAATGCTATAGCATTTGCTGGTCGTGTTTTCAGTATAAAAACCTAATTTCTCTATTACGTGTACATCACTAGAAATAAAACCCTGACCCCTGAGCACTCTCTTCCATCACACAATTGTATAATCTTTAAAGTTAGTGGTGGAGATTGGTGTTACGCGAAATAAACGGAGACATAGTTTTCTCTCGAATTTAGTATTTGAATTTATAACGTAGAAAGGTGTCAATTCGAAAAAAATAATATGCAAATGGAAAATATTCCGACAATTAAAACTGAAATAACCCCTTTCGTCCCGGTACTCCTATAAGCTAAAGATTACACAAATTTATTACGCACTTGAATTGCAGCCATACAAACACGTTTCAGTCAAAAATGAAGGATTTTAAGAATCTTTAAGGGATTTACAAATTGTTTTGGAATGGCTCGTAATGTATGTTATTTCGTGTTATTTCCTACGTAATCATAAAACGCTGTTATTTCCTACTTTCTTCAGGTAGAATGAGTTGACCTGTATCATTTCCGATCGTTTTATGTCCCCCTAATATTTGATCAACACTACTCCAGTTGATTATACACCTTTCAACGTTGCACGGGTTTAAGTCTTACCTGAATTTTTTTTCACTTATTGTTATGAATTATGTACAAGTTATCTGTTATAGATATAATACACAGTTGTAAATAACATTTGTATGTTTTAAGCTAAGAATTAGGCCTAGTATCTGTTAATATTAATTTACAATTAAGATAGTGAATTATATTTCTGCTGAGTATTGTGATATTGTTATGTATTTGCTTATTGCAATTAGTTGTGATTCATTTATTAACCATAGTCGTTAAGGTAGAAGTTATAAAATAGAAATATTTACTAAAATAATAACTTATGTCTACGTCATCTATAGTAAAATAATAATTCTTATCTTTACGTTGTATCATGGGAGATCCTGTTATTTAAAACTAAACAAGAAAACAATTTGCTGCACATCCTCTCAAAATAATCAAATCATACGGTCGATTTTTAAGATTGTAATAATAATCAGCCAAACAAATTATGTGAGCGGCTTTGCAACCTTGTCAAAGTTTTTTTTCACTGCACAACGTTGCTAAATACATAACTAACTGGGGTATATTTTGACAAAACATTAGAAAGCCAAATCGTCAAGTCATCCCTTTCCACCTGTTTTAACAAAAGTTTTATAACAAGTTTAAACTGGCCCGAAATTGTGTATAAATAAGTAATATATTTTGGTCACCCTATGAAATTATGGTCGATAGTATAAAAAAAGTAAGTTATGTTCGATACAAAAGTTTAGAAAATATTTAAGAGATTCGCAAAAATTTTAAAGGAACTTGCCTACAAAGAGAAGCATGACTTTATTTTTCCACTAGTTGTGCTAACGGTTGCAGTTATTAAAAAGATTCAGTCAAAATATTTTGGTAATGTTTATAATATTTACAACTATTTCCCTCGGCCTCGATATTATGTCCACTAAGGGGATAATTCATGGTTTTGTTTTGTGACTAATTTTGGACACGTTTGCTTTGAGGATTTGACCTACTAAAAATAATATTTTGTAAAAAAGTTTTAGATAATACTTAAAAGTAAAATAACTTTGAAGAGATTTGATAATTTGCCCACCCTTATGTTGTTTTGTTTTTAATCACTTATTTCCACATCTAGTACGTCTTGAGGTTGCTGTTTAAAAAACCTTATAAGCAGTTTTTTTGCACTTTTCTTGTATTTATTACTTTCAACAAAAATTAAATTACATTTGTATTTTCCTACTTTTTTACTTATCTTTAAAATATGAATAAAATGTCTAACTTAGAATAACATGAATTTTACAATACATACAACAGAATAAAAAAAAAAAAAGAAAATATAAATAGAAAATTATAAACTCTTTAAAGGAAGACAATTCTTATTCTAGAAAAAACCCAAAATAGGGCCAATAAGGCTGTCTCGCTGCTTATGAATTCCATTACAAATAATTAAATTCACTGCGGCTACAAAAACCATACATACAAATTCCCGTTCCTTAAAGAAAATTAAATTTTTAGCCCCTATTTTTTAACAATCGAGTACTATTTTAAGTGCAGACAGATCGTAAGCGTACATGTCCATTCATAAAGATACTCGCATACGTACAGATTATAAATATATCTAATTCACTGATATACATATACATCTATATATAAATAAAAATATAAATGTTTGGTTGTTCAAAATCGCTAATCTCTGAAAGTTCTTCACCGATTACTTTGAAATGTTGACACAACATTACATTCGAATGTAACAGCAGCATCTATTGAACGTAAAAACAACAAAAAATATACTAAATATTAACAAAAATGTGAACGCCATTAGTTATTTTTATTGACTATGATATTAACAGTAACCAGCTGTTTGTTATAGCATTTCCATTCTCAGCTGATTTTAAAATTAAAACAATTATTTGTATTTTTAACTTTAAACTTAGGTTTTTGTGAACAACGACATATGTTGACGTAAACACAACACACACTTTACTAAATATTTTATAGCAACGGGAGCGCTATATACCAAATAATAATTAAATATGTTTAGTGTTTTTACAGTATGATATATTTACTCTAACATTTCCATTAACAGCTGATTTCAAAATTTGAAACAACTATTTGTATTTCTAATTTTTAGGTTAGGAGTTTTTTTAAGTGTAGACCTAAGCATTGCTGGGTTTTTTAACCTTTATTATAACTGCTGTTATAAAATATACGAAATAATTTTATCTGGACATTTAACATTATTACCCTTTTTAGCTTTGAGGGTATTATTAATTCTACGCAATTATTACGAAGAAAACATAAAATATATGTTTAGAAGGTTCCAATGGGGTTGGAATGTGGAGCACGCAGGGGTATTATACAAAATACATGCGTTCACATACACACATATAAATATACAACATAAACAAAACGTAAAACCTTCCGAAAACAGTAAATATTAAAAAATTTTTATGACTCTCTCCTGTATCGATTAAAATGGCTTTTCTTAAGAATATAATGTATATATATATATATGAACTTTTTTTAAATTATTTTATATAGCATTAACTCCCAAAATATTGCCGTTCAATTCTAAAACTTGAACAAACATATATAGGCTACATGTACTAGATTTTGTTTTTAAGTATACATTTATCGAATTTTTATTTCTACAACTAAGCGATGTAAGTTGTCCTTAAAGATGTTAAAGTTCGCCTTTAAAATATTTAAATTATCTTCTATAGTATAAACACGATGAATTATCAAATAAGTCGTTTACTGATTTGTTTAAACTAGCCATATATACAGTGTTAATTTAAAGTTTCTTAATAATTGCATATAACTTCAGAGAAAATGAGCTACAGAACTCTGTGTGGTAGTTTATTATTACGTTCGTTTAATAAGTACAAATAATAAATAAAATACAAGCTATCTCCCGTCGTTTAAAACAAAGACATTTGCGCGATGATTTATGTCAGCCCCCGCCGCAACGGTTAATGCCATTGTTCTTTACTTCTCTTCATCAAACAAGAGCAGACAATCGCCCGATGTCTTATTATCTTGGAAAAATAGCTCTTGTTGGTTGAAGGATTGATGCAGTTCTCTTGTAAGATAGTCGATTGTGTTGAGAAATAGATTGGCTAAAAGTTATTTAACAATTGCGGCTAAAACAATTTGTTACCAACTATAAACTGGCGGTATTTTCACGCCTCACTGTCGGACTATTTTAGTATAGCACCAGTATACATTAAAGAGTATCTTAAACAGAGTGTTTTTTTTATCAACGTCCAACATCTAATATTAAAAAAAAAACAGAAAGAGAAATACAAAATCTGATCTAGGGTCAGTTATTTACCGACAGGGTAAACATTCGAAACCCTATTTACAAAATCCCTTAACCCCTGTAACCATAATACCACCTTAACTCAAAAATTTGTAATGGACTTAGGGGCCTATATGTGATACATTAAATTGAAACAATTTTAAAAACATAAATTTTTGTGGTAAAAAAATAAAATCACCTAACGTATTCGTTCGCTACGCTCAAAAATGTTATTTTGTAAGTTGTTTGTGCAACATTATATTTTGTAAGTTGTTTGTACAACATTATATTTTGTAAGTTGTTTGTGCAACATTATATTATTTAAACGACGGAAATAGTTACCGGTATGTAAAATCTGATCAGGGACCGTTATTCACCTTCAGAGGGAAACCTATAAAACCCACACCTCTCCCTACTGCCACCCCATTTCAAAAATTGGTTTTATTTCTAAATTAAAAAAACGATTGATTTATAAGCGGATATTAACATTTATTTTTCGATTTCTTCTAAGTTTATTGTTATTCGATGAATAATGACTGTTACAGTATATAGATTGTACAATGTTCGTATCCAAACGCTTGAAATAGGGCGTTGCTAGTCCGTAACTAGCACAAAATGCCGTTTTCCGAGATTAAAGAAACGTTAAATTGTCAGTGCTTTAAAAGTATTCACAATTCGGGAGTTATCCAATTTTACACGATAACTAATTCATACAACAATTTGTCTTGTTATTACATTGTGGTTGAAATATTGCAACAGTTTGCCATTTATTATTAACTTTTAAATTTAAATTGCAAACGTTTTATATACTACGAACATCCCTTACAATTTTATTCAATATATTTTGTTCGATTTATCATTTTTTTATTTTAATTGAAGCTCAAAATATTTAGTAAATTCTATAAATAGGCCACATAATGTAGCATAGCTGGCCAATAGTTTCTCCATTTAATCGTACTAAGGCAAATATTTAAAAGCTACCAATTTAATGCAGAGTAATTTTCTGAAAACTTACACCTCTACTATTTAAAAGACGGAAAGGGATATAAAAAACCTGATCTTGGGTCGGCTGATTCACCGACAGGGAGAACTTTACAAAAGCCCAAAACCCCATCTCTCCTACCTCCCCATCTCAAAAGGTATTTATGGAGAAATATGTGTTGTGATACATCAAATTGAAGCAATTTTTAAACTATTGAAGTTCTGTGTTAAGAAAATAAAAATCAACTAACGCATTCGTTCGCCTCAAGTTATTTTTATAACTGTACATCATTTAAAAGAGATGAGAACTCTGTCTCGATACAGTTACTCCCGGAGAAACTGGTTTAGAGAGGGTCAGAGGAAACCTTATAAAACCTATTTACAAAATATCCCTCCCACTCCTACCATCACCATCTCAAAAATGTATAATGTACACATAATGTATAATGTAGGTGTACAATGTAGACATTATGATACATCAAATTAAAGCCATTTACAAAACATATGGCAAGCACATAAAAACGCACTCTTTCAAAACGACCATATTAGCGAATTTTCATAGGAAAGATGAGCTTTTGCAGTGGTAAGTTATAAGGTCGGGAGTAGTAAATGAACTCCGATCACTTTCCCCCAGAACACGTTTTGGTTTGTTTAAAAGTTGTATAATAATATAATATGTGTATATTTGTTCGTACTCTAACGGCCGCATTTTTATTCCGATTTGGACCAAATTTTGGTTGTTCTAAAACGATCGGACGAGTTCGTTAGACAAAAAATCGAATAACCGGAAGTACGTTTGTTGACAGCAAGTAACTATTTTTTGAAAATTTTCGTACTAAAATTAAACTTTTTTGGGCTTTTATCTAAAAAAAATCTGGAAATTGGTTGACCGTGCAGGCCAACCCTAGAACTTCCCGCTTAGTTTGAATTTTAAACGCTTAAAAATGAGTTTATTTGTTAAAATACCAAAAAAAGAAAATTTGTGAATTTTTAAACAACGATAACTTTTGAATGCGTCGTTCGATTTTCATTTTTAAAAAAGCATTCTACGCAGTTTTTAAAGCACAAAAAGAAAATGTACAGGTTTATATTGATTGGTTGAGAAATCTGGAAGATATATAAAAAAAAATACCAAAAAATACCAAAAAACGAAAATTTGTGAATTTTTAAACAACGTTAACTTTTGAATGCGTTGTCCGATTTTCATTTTCAAAAAAGCAGTCGACGCAGTTTTTTAAGCACAAAAAATGTATACATGGTTTTATTATGATTTTTTCGCACGCTTTAAAGTTATTTTTAAAAAACATAAAAATTCAAAAAAAAATTTAGGTTATTTTTTTAAATTTCTTCGGTTTGGCTCGATGGATTAACTCTCAAATCTAATCAGATCTAAGTTTTGATACACCCTTTCGAATGCCATGTCGTAGAATTCAATCGGTTGATTCGTTTTTGAGAAACTGTACGACAAAAATTTATTTACACACATACATCCACACACACACACACACACACACACACACACACACACGGTCGGACACCTCGGCGGGAATAGTCAGAATGGCTTCCTGGGACCTCAAAACGTGGAGATTTAATGAAAACTCGACTTTCGAAAATCGGACCGAAATCAATAACTTCACTTTATTGGTAGCGGGAAGTTAAAAATAGGATTTATTCTGCTTTGTTTTTTTGATTTTTTTACACGACATTATAGTTCGCTTCACTCCCCAAAAATCGATCAAAACTATGACGATTTTACCGTAAAGGCATCTTCTGTTCCGAGTCCAACGGCTTAGTTTGTACACTGCGAACGAAACGAAGCAGTCCATAACCTGAGGCCGCAAGGTAGAGGTGCAAACTCGTAAAGCTAGTTTTTCCTTGCTTGGGTGCAAACAGTATCTACTAATATCTTTCGTACACATAGGCAGCTCTTCAGCGCCTTCGTGAGTCGAACGATCTCCCCAATAGTTGTTTGAAACCCTAAAACATATCAACTTAGTTTTGGAAATACGTTTAACTCACGTCAGCGGTTCAGTTGCTTGCTAGAATTATTTTGTTAATTATCTCTATGCAAAGTCTGTTCTCGGGACAGAGTTATCCATTTTCAATGAAAACCTTAGAAAACCTATTTGCCAAATCATGTCAACAATTTATAATGAACACATATTACAGTACTTGTATAACATGTTTTACATCAAATTAAAACCGTCTATAAAACATGAACTTCTGATGTAAGAAAATGTGATGAGCATAGACGAGCTATAGCTATAAGACAGACAAATGTCGAAGGAATTAGAAATCGGCAGAATTTCAATCTTCACAAAAATTTAAAGATGTGTGACATTTTCAAAGCGTTTAATTTAACCAGATCATAACAAAACCTGTATATCTTTGGACCTACAGTTAAATTAAGGTGCATGTGTCCTACACTTGCTTCATTCGTGATTTATAAATACAACATTTTTACTTATGTTCAGGTCACTTATACTATACATTGCTTCTTCGTCTTTATTAGACTAACTTGTTTGATGTAAAGACGACAACAAGAATGGAAAAAATAAACAATCTAAGCACCGCTCAGCCATAGTCGGACAACAAACTAATAAAACCAAATGTCTTCGTGTCCCGTCACCGAGGAATTGATTTTAGTGTCTGATTCGTTCTCTCGCTCCGGTTCGAGTCTTTATTTTTTTAACTAAATCATTTGTTAAGGTGGAGACAAATGATACAGTTAACGGTGGGTAACAAGGGTTGCTTTTTGATTAATGGACTCAGGGTTAAAGTAGAGGGTGGACTAAAGAGATTCGCGTCTTTTATGCGGATTCGGCTCTGAGGCGGGTTTAAAAAGATAATTATTATGGTTTCCGCAGTGCTTATATTGTTTAAGAACATCATGGTACTCTGAAATAAGAATGTACTGACTACGGAAATTAATCTAGTTCGCATCTGCAGAATATAATAACTCCTAAAGACAATTTGAAGGGTGCGGAGTGGTTTTTAAATATTTTTTTTAATGAGATTGATGATCATATTAAGGTATTTTTTAAAATGTTAATTGGTTGTCCAATTTAAACATGGTGTCTCTAAACACACGAAATTTATATTTCAAAATGTTAACTAAAACTTATAAATAACTAGCTGCCCGATCCGGCTTTGCACGGATAGACAAATCAAAGTTAAATGTATATTAACAAACAAAAATATATGAATAAATAAATAATATATTACACTATGGATTTCTTATGGGGATGTATAGTAACTTCGACCCCCCCCCCCCCCCCCAAGCCTCCCTAAAATTTCGAATTTTTTCAAAACCTTTCTTAGCGAGCACCTAGGGCCCTAGAGGAAGCTAAATGCCAAATTTCATTCCAATCCGTTAGGTGGTTTTTGAGATTTCATGTTGAGTGAGTCAGTGAGGGGATTTGAATGTTTTATATATATATATAGATAATCTCAAGAAACAAGAAAATAAAAATATCTTAATATCGTCGGGGAGATGCTATTGAAACATTTTGTAATCCAGACATTTTTGCACATATGGAATTTTGTAGAGTCTAAAACCCCATATCTAAGGTTGACAAACATAGAAATAAAATAAGGAGACTTTCATATATTTCGTGTTAAGTCAGTCTCCCTTCATTTTATTATTATTATGCTATAATCCTGTTTATAGCTATTTTCGTATATCCATATTTTAATAGTTTTTGTTTATGCTGGTAAGTAAAGTTACATGATAACAGGGAACTTAATAATGACTATGTGCTATTATATATAAACCTAAAGATTATTTTATAAAGTTTCAGGGAAAAATACTGACATTTACAAACATAACTTGAAATAAATTTTAAGCCAGTAAATCTATATACATAAAAGAAGTCCTGACAGACTGACTGACTGATTCATGATCAACGAACAGCCCCAAACTATGATAGCTACAGCCTTAAACTTTTCAGGGTACCTTCATGAATCTATTTAGAAGTGCACTAAGAAAGGATTTAGCAAAATATTGATTTAAAGGGTTGAAAATAATAAATATACAGCGGCTTACTCCCAGCCAAATAACGGATAAAACGTCCGATTTGAACCAAAGCTTAGCAACACAATTTTAGGTGTGGCCTATTCTGAACCAACACACTTTTATTGAATGCATTTTTACATTCATTGCCATATTAACCAACTAGCAACTTTAGAATCAGTTAATTATTTTTTACAATTAACAGTTTTTTTTTTTTTAGGTTAACAAAATAAAAACTAACATAGATAAAAAAAATAAACGAAAAAGGCTTACTGTATTATAATTGAAACAACTGTTGTTACATACTACAAATAAAACAGATGATCTGGATCATAAGCTTAACACAATTTTATGTTAGGCCTAAACTGAACCAACACACGTTTCTTGAAAGAATTTCGATTTGTTACCATAGTAACCAAATTGGCCAATTTAGAATCAGAAAATAATTATTCTTCAAAAACAACAGTTTTTTAAATTAGGTAGTAGCAAACTTAAACAAAAAAGAGGCTTATTATATTCTAATTATATCATAACACCTGGCACTATTAAAGTTATGCCATCATCTTTACTAGGCAGTTTAACCTGTTCGAGGAAATACTTCTTTACCGTATGACATTTTGATTTTGGTATAATTTGAAAATTGCCTCTCTAATATAAAAAAACAAAATATCTTTGTCGTAATCAATCGTCATTCCCGTGAAAATATCATATTAAACAATACTCTGTTTGAATTTACCTCCTCTCGGCAGTTGGTTGCGAAGCCAGCAAGGGGTTGAGTCATTTAGTACTTTATACTAATGCTGTTTAAATAACATAGTTTAGCTAATGGAAGACTTTCAACGTTTCTACAGTAATCAGTTTTTTACTCAACAAATCCAAACTTTCATAATTCTCATTACTGCGTATTTCGATCTTTGAATAATTTATATTTTTAAACTTTAAGTTAGGATTTTATTTAAGTCTTATGGTTCTTTTACTGTTGCGAGCGGAACGAAGGAGTGCGTGAAACTGGAGGCTGATGTGCAAACAAATTCTACTCATATATTTCGTACACGCAGGCAGCTATTCAACGTCTTCGTGAGTAGACCAATTTCCCAAATTGTTGGTTGAAACGCTAAAACATATAAACTTAATCTTGATCTACTCATTACAGCGGTTCAACTGCGTGATATAATTATTTTAAATTGTATAATCGGCTTTCAAACGTAAACATATTTTCAATTAATTATGTTAATTTAGGTTTTTTAGTTCAAATTAATATCTTCGTCTCAGCAAACGGTGGATATTAATAAAGTCAGAGCTTAACCCTCGAAGTGCCATCGACTCTATAAGAGCCGATTCGTAAAATCGACATATCGAAGCTAATATTTATCTGACTAACTTGCACTTCACATAGAATGAAAGTAAATTGGATTCTCTATCCAGTAGGCAGTGCGAGATTGTCTTGGAACAGATTGGAAACAATAACAGACGACAATATTGTCAGCTGTAGTCTGTGGTTTGATAACGTATATGTAAACAACGCAGTTGTTTGTTTTGTTCAAACTTATAGTTTATAACGCGAGTTTTGTTAGTGTTTCATTTTTATTATAGTGTTGATTATATAATTAGTGAATAGTTTATTTTAGGTAGATTATAGGGAGTTAATTTATTTTTGTTATTATATAGGTTATTCTGAAAATGAGTCAACTAAGCCTAAGTGCGATTAGGGAAGCTCCAGATATTATGTGTGTTATGTGACATGCTTCGATATTTTTACTTGTAAATGTTTTTTTCCTATTCAAAGTGACTATTGTTGTATAAATTTTTGTTCATAATAAAATTTGTAATATTTTGTATATCTTGAAATTTTAATTCAGTGAATGTGAGCAGCCTCTAAAGTTAAAAATTTTAGTGAAATTTGTTTTTCATTGTGATTTATCATCCATTATACTTTTACTGGATAATGGTAAGTAAATAAAACTATTACTATATTATTCTCTGACCTTTTCTGAACACATTGATGTATAATAAGACAAATATAAATCCAAATTTGTATGAATTTTTCAAAATATGTTGCGCGAAGCCTGAAAATGCTTAGCACTAAAGAAAGATCTCCTCAGCACTTGGAGGGTTAAACTCAGTTGTAATTTGTTAGTTGTAGCGTTTGTATCACAGAGGATGACGACTTTGTCGGTGAAACGCGTTTCATTAGTAATCGTATGTGCGACTAATCCTCAAATTAGTGTAACTTGTATGTTATAGTTTACAATTAACAACTGGGAATACAATGGCAAAGTATTTATAGTTTCCGACAGTGCAGTTACTTTTATAAACTTATTGTTATTGTAATATTGATTTTGCTTTTTGATCGATTTACCTAACGATTGATCAATACAACAAGTGTGGTTGTCGCAAATTACCCTTAATCTTACCGAAAATGCTGAATTTTTAACAAAAACATTATTAATTTTTATTTAATAACGTATTAATTGATCAACAATGGTTTCATAAAAAAGTCATTTATATAGCTTGGTTAAAGGGTAGCCGATTTTGTATAGAAAAAAAAATGTTGTTAGTTTTGATTTTTAGACCACCAACTGCATAAGAAGAACAATTTAAGAACTTCCTTACTACTTAGGAAGGGTGTAATTAATTGGCTTTTGAATGTTCCAGGAATTATTTCGGCATAAATACCAAACTTCTAATTCCTGGCCGAGTAGAATGTCGGTGACTAAATAGTTTTAGCTAATTCTTGATATTTAAATCTTTAGTAAAATATGAGTTCGGAGTATCACACTGTAGCACCTCCCTTAGTAACCGTATACATTACTATGGCTGCCTGTTTAAACAGCATCGAATAGGTTTGAGTAACATACTATTACAGTAACACGCTTTGTAAGTTATTTCGTCTCGACTAAATGCAATGTACCGTGCATAAAAGTGCCTGAGTATATAATGGTTGCAGACGTTACGACGGAAGCTTCCCCTCTTTACTTCCGTGATGCGAACCTCCCAATTCTGTCGATTCTTATTTTACATGTCTTCAGTCATTTCCTTTTCACATTCTATTAAGTAATGAGATTTTCATGAGTTAGTTTCGTAAACCTTCAGTAAAATGCGTCGTTAGATTTTTTTACTATGCAGTACTTACGAAAGGAGTGAAAAACTTGGACCAATTCATTAAATAGGAACGGTACTTGGTATACGTCGCAGTAAAGAATAACTCAACATTTTGTTTTCTTGTTCATCTCGGTTAAATTTACAAAACGAACTAAATATATATTTGTTCCAACGCAAACTGGTCTAATCTCACTGAATAGCCAACAAACTGGTCGGAACTTATTAATTCGCTAACAAACTGGTCGTGTGTTACTAGTTTTACAAACAACTGGTCGGAACTTATTAATTCGCTATAAAAACTGGTAGGAACTTACTAGTTTAGCAACAAACTGATCGTGTGTTACTAGTTTTACAAAAAACTGGTCGGAACTTATTAATTCGCTATAAGAACTGGTAGGAACTTACTAGTTTAGCAACAAACTGGTCGTGTGTTACTAGTTTTACAAAAAACTGGTCGGAACTTATTAATTCGCTATAAAAACTGGTAGGAACTTACTAGTTTAGCAACAAACTGGTCGGAACTAAACTAATTTGCAATAACAACTGGTCGGAACTCACTATTTTTTCAACAAACTGGTCGGAACCTACTAGTTTATCAACAAACTGGTCAGAACTTACTAGTTTACAAACAAACTGGTCGGAACTTACTAATTCGCTACAAAACTGGTCGGAACTGGTTAATTCGCTGACAAACTGATTGTATCTTACTAGTTTTTTCAAAAAAATGATCGGAACTTACTAATTCGCTATAAAAATTGGTGGAAACTCACTAGTTTACCAGCAAACTGGTCGGAACTTATTAATAAGTTAGAATAATACATAATACAGATACATTCATAAACTGTATATGTGAACATTAGGATATATAATTTAAATGTTTATAAGTGAAAATATTACATCAATCAAAATACATATAGACAACAAAGAATAAGAAGAAGATTTTAAGTCAAATATTACATAATAAACCACAATACTAATACAATTATATATATATATATATATATATATATATACAAAAATATGTAAGACATGTAATTTAATGTAAACATTAAAAAAAATCACTAAAAATACATTGTACCATATACACAAAGCAAAATGAAATGTTTAGTACTATTATAATGCTATAACTTATGACAAAATTATAAGGTGTCTCTTATATAAATCATTATTACGTGATGATTCTGTTTGTATGATTGAAGCATTGTATTATTCTAACTTATACATATGTTATTTTGTTATCTCTTTTTATATATATTCATGTTTTCCCCCTTTAGTCACTATCCCCATTACAATCATTAAGATACTGTTCTCCCATTGATCGTTACTTGTTTAGACGACCCCCCCTACTAAGACTCTGCCTATATATAGTTAAAAACCATGTTACCAAATTAGTTATAAGTTTGTAACCATCACTGATGATGATGAACTGGTCATCGAAACGCGTTTGAATTATTAAACGTTTTTTATGAGAAACTGTGTTCTGTTTTTATTTAAATAGTGTTACTTCTCATAAGTCCAGTTCAAGTTTAAATTGTATACATATATATGTATAAAGTTTTAACGACATCAAAAAACGTGTATTGAGGACCATGATCGCTGCTCATTTACTACTCCGACCTTAGGTTCCACCATAAGAGTCACTGCAATAGCTCATATTTCCTATGGAAGTTTGCTGAAAATATCAGTGTAACAAAATATCTTTATACATCATTTAAACCGACAAGACTCAGTGAGGATAAATAATGACTACGTAGAGGGTAGTTTCACCCTTATTGTAGAGATAGCGAACTTTCGACACCCCTGACTAAACCCATTATAATAAAACCCGGCACATGTCAAATAGAATCTTGTCAAGGAGGAAATCATGCCGAGATGAGAGTATAATTTTCCCAACTCTGTCAGAGCACAGAGTGCTACTTAACAAGTAACTTCTATATTTTCTTTAAAATTACTTTCAGTTCCAGTTAGTATAAGTTTATTGGAGCTGAAGGTAATATATACATAGCTTTCTTTGAAGTGTTGTTCAAAACCACAGATGAAATGAGACTTAGGATGGCGATATCCTTTACCAAAAATAATTTAATTTTTTCTGTACCAAAATTATCTACCGAAATTCCAAAATATATTAGAAAATATTAAAGTATACAAGTAAACACTATTCAACCTTTTTTGAAATAATTGAAACATGGTCCCATGTTATGTAAAAACAAACCTTTAAAAAAGTTTGTTTTGTATAATGAGGTATGTACCTATACTATGTTTTACTACTGTCTCGTGGTCTATTCCTTGCCACGTAAAGACTACCTACCGTGGTTTCGGAGCCGCAAATTCTGACCTCGATAGAGGTCTTCGTAAAGAAATATGAAATATTTTTTAACACAACACAATAACATGTACACGGGCGAACGCAGTTTACTTATTGCAAAAATATCGCGGCGCGGCAAGTGTACCGGGTCAAGTATAGACTGCGGGAATAACAATGTATACACTAAGCATATCTGTTCTGGCAGTCTTATTACGATGTTCGTTTACTAGCGAATTTTCATTGCTGTAACAATTAATTGCAATTTCCATTTTTCATAAACTATTGTAATGACTCTTATGGAGAGACCTAAGGTCGGGAGTAGTAAAGGAGAACCGATCATGGTCAGCAGAACACGCTTTCGAATGTAATTAAATACTTTAAATATATATACATGTACATATGTGTTCGCACTCTAACGGCCGCATTTTACGTCCACTTTGGTACACACGTTGGTATTCTAAGTCGCTCGGACGAGTTTGTTACCCAAAAAATCTAAAAACCGGAAGCACGTTTTTTTACAGGAAGTATTTTTTTAGAATTTTTTCGTACTAAAATTGAACTTTGTTGAGGTTTTACCTAAAACAAATAAATATAAGAGATTATTCTTCACATTTTGTTTTTTACAGGACCTTACAGCATGTCTGGTATTCCAAAATCGATCAAAACCTAAAGTACCATAAAAGCACCTGGTATTATTTACTTCGCGATGTGATTTATTCCGCTGCAAAGCGCAGCAGTTCATACTTCGAGGCCTCAAGGTTAAATTGTAACCTCTGCTACCGGAACGAAGCAGCGCGTTCTCCGGAACTGTAAACTGAGGTTGCAGCAAACTCTACTAATATGTTACGTACACGTAGGCAGCATTCAGCACCCTCGTGAATATATTCTATTTCCTAAATAGTTGGTTGAAACCATAAAACTAAATTTTGGAAGTTCGCTCAACTTACGTCAGCGGTTCAGCTGCATGATTTAGTTATTACTTATGTATGCTATATTGAATGCAGTATCGTAAATTGAATCCGATTTGAAGGATATTGGATTGTTACTCAAGACGGATGTACGGATTGGTAGTAACTTTAAATGTTGGCCCTCGATGTGAAATTTTGTCAAATTATTTGCTAACTAATGACTCTCCAACGTTCGGTCTCAAACTAAATCTTTCCATTCAACATTTAATAACAAAACTTTTATTTTAACAAACTTTTTTGAAATATTCTTAAATTTCACCCCGCTGTAGCACCGAGTATCTCCCTGGAAAATCCGACAGCAACAGCTAGAGAGTTATAAATTCCGTCACAGTGTTGGATACAAACTGAAATGTGTAAAATTTCCAACTGTCTCCCAAAGTAATTTGAGTTGTACACTTGTAATTATAAGGAAGTGTTGGGCAAGTTCGTCTTCTTATTTCTGGGAATGTAAATGTTTTAATTTAACTTTTTCTGAACATTTCCTTCAGAGTAAGTTGTAACACAAACTTCAGAAATGAATGAACGATAAAAACCTAATTTTACAAATTCACTTTCTTAAAAATTAGGAGTCTATAATACTTAAGGGGTTTAGTGTAAAAGTGCGTTCAAAAAATGTTATTCGAATTCCGTAATCGGGCATAAAAGCATTCCGTAGAAATATTCCGAGAACGCAAAAAATGTAATGTACCTAAGCAACATCATCCGAGTGAAGCTAAACATTGTACGCTAGGTAAAATGCCGTGATTGTACGTGATATTTTGCTAAAGGGTACTTTACTTGGAAAATATATACGATTAACTTTGTAGCTTAGAGATTTTTCTAAAAACAAATAGAATAGAATAAATTTAATACAAACTAGGAACAGTTTTGGAAACGAGTTCGAAACAAATGTAATGAACAACGTGCACTCTTTAGAAGCATGTATGTATAGCACAATGATCATTGATACAGTAGAGGTAGGTTGTGTAAACAAAACACGTATATTGTAACATATAGTGTAAATGTGTTCACAAAAGTTTCCTTTCCTTGATATGTAACGTTGATGGAGTTCTACTCGTTTATCAGTTTTACTTATACACTGATTAATTTAGGGTGATTAGGAAGAAACTTTCAGGACGAAACTAAGAAACCTTCAGGAAGAAACTGAGAAACCTTCAGGAAGAAACTGAAACTGAGAAACTTTCAGGGCGAAACTAAGAAACGTTCAGGACGAAACTGAGAAACCTTCAGGAAGAAACTAAGAAACTTTCAGGGCGAAACTAAGAAACTTTCAGGACGAAACTAAGAAACTTTCAGGACGAAGCTGAGTAACCTTCAGGAAGAAACTGAGAAACCTTCAGGAAGAAACTGAGAAACTTTCATAATGAAAATGAGAAACCTTCAGGAAGAAACTGATAAACCTTCAGGAAGAAACTGAGAAACTTTCAGAAAGAAAGTGAGAAACGTTCAGGACGAAACTGAGAAACCTTCAAGAAGAAACTGAGAAACTTTCAGGAAGAAACTGAGAAACTTTCAGGAAGAAAATGAGAAACCTTCAGGAAGAAACTGAGAAACTTTCAGGAAAAAACTGAGAAACCTTCAGGAAGAAACTGAGAAACTTTCAGGAAGAAA
>JAGFPH010008736.1:28439-52860 GCA_018207615.1 Philaenus spumarius
AGTAACTAATAAATATTAATATTATTTGCTAAAAAAGATAATTTTTTTAAAAGATGTGGTTTCTTTGCATATAGTAGGGCTACAAATAAGCCAAATTTGATCAAAATCGTTAGAGCCGTTTTGATTAAAAATCAAATAATAACAGATTATTTTGGGGTTTTTGGCCAAAAAGGGGGTTGTTTTTCAAAATTGATCAAAATCTTTTTTCGAAATAAAAATTGACATGTTTGGTGCAAATTTGTTCGAAATCGATCGAATAGTTTTCTCTCTAGCATTGTATACGTACAGACATAGAGATATTTTGTAAAAACCACTTTTTTGGACTCAGGGGGTCCCAAAATGGATATTTCCACAAAACATCGATTTTTTTGCGATCACTATACTTTCTCTTTACTATAGTAAAGTGAGAAAGTAAAATGTAAACAATTAAACTAATAATTTTATAATAAATTTGTTACAAACGTTTAGGTTTATTATAAATTGTAAAATAATAGTGCATAGGGACCTTCCCCCACCCAATTGACTGCAACATTATTTGGGGTCTAAAAAAGTAGTAGGCTGGGAATCAGTAAAAGTAGTGTTTGCCTAATCAATTGACACTGCTAATAGCGGGTAAATAATGTTTAAAACAGTGCGAAGGCCTACACAACTAAAATCTAATCAATTAAAAGTGCGTTGAAATTAGTAATATTACCTACAAAATCAATAAAAGCTAACTGCGAATCTTTGAAAGCATGGGTTAGAGGTCTGACATTTTGTATTGATAGCACATTTAGCATAACCTTAATCTTAATAGAAGATACGAGACAGCCTTATGATTTTCATTGCCAGCATTTGCTTTTTAGTATGTTCTTAGTTTGTATTCGTGACTAGGGGAGACCTCTGCGTGCTCCGCTCGCCAACCCCGTTAGAAACTTCTATAATTATGTTATGTTTTTTTATATATAATAAAGGTGTATGATTAATAATAACGCTAAAGCTAATATGGTATGTGTCCAAATCAAATTATTTCATATAGTTTAATACAGCAGTTATAATAATGGTTAAAAGAACCAGCATGACTCAGGTATACACTTTAATCAAAACCTAACCTAAAAGTTAGAAATTAAATAATTGCTTAAAAGTTTGAAATCAGCTGTTAATGGAAATACCAAAGCAAACAGCTGATTACTGTATGAACAATAAACATATTTATTTATTATTTAGTACGGAGATTCCCACTGCCGTAAAGTATTTAGTATATTTTTGTTTGTTTTTATCTTCAATGGATGTTCCTGTTTTTCAAGAAGTATATAAAAATACGCTTGTTTTCAAAAATGAAAATTTGTGTCAAAATTTGAAAGCAATCGGTGATGAACTTTCTGAGATTAACGATTTTGAACAAACGAACCTTTACATTTTTATTTATATAGATTACCAATAACTTAACTTAGAATTATAAATTGGGAAGTGAAAAAGCCTACTTTAAAACTTGGCAGTACAATGAGTTCGATTAAAAATACAAAAACTCGGAAATGTACACAGTATTTAAAATTGCATTAAACTTTTCAATCGGAAATACTTGCGTTGTAGCTGCCTTTCATTTTTTTCTGTCGTAAAAACTGTCCAAAGGAGCTCATAAAACATCGCCCTCTAAAGAAAACAAATTGAGTATACTGGAGCCTATTGAGAGCCGAAGGTTTTTTTGCCATATACTTCAGGGAGAGTATTTTATCTGCAAATTGAATCTTGTTAGAAGGGAAGGGAAAGAACTTGTGCTTTATATATTTAGAAATGCAAAGAAGAATGGGGCTTACATTAGTGGTACAGATTGTGTGTTGGAATAACAAGGTATTCTTTACAATATTTACAGAAATAAGCTCTTTCAATTATATTAGTAGTTCTGTGAACAGTAGACCTCGCTCGTTGAAATAACAAATGTGGTTTTGAGTTTAGGTTAATAATAGTGTGCCAGTAAGGAAGTAAGCGGAAGGTTTAGCCCGTGAAACATTATTTTGCAATTCCCGCGACTCCGGGGTTTCTAGTGTAGTATTATACAGACGTTAGAAATAAATAATTTCAGATAATTCAACCACGCAGCTGAACCGCTGACGTGAGTTGAGCAAATTTCCAAAATTAAGTTTACATGTCTATGTTTAAGTCTATTCACGACGGTGCTGGATGCAAAATGGTTCGCTCGCCATTCTCAATATTGGGAGTATCTGCAACACACAAAGCATTGCGTGCCTCGCACGCCAACCCTCTTATTGGGAGTGTCTTCAATACGCCAACCCCACGGTAGTATCCGCCACATGGCTTTGAACCGGGTACTACTATGGTATTTTACGTTTTGATCGATTTTGGGGGAACCAAGCGAGCTATAAGGTCACGTAAATAAACAAAACGTGCAGAATAACATCCTACATTTATATTTGTAGAAAAGAACTCACAAAAAATTCATTCCCGTAGGAAAAATCTCAAAAAATAGTTACTTCCGGTCAAAAAACGTGCTTCCGATTTTTGGCTAACGAACTCGTCCGAGCGACGTATACAACCAACATGTGTACCAAATTTGAATCAAATCGGAATAAAAATGCGGCCTCCAGAGTGCGAACACACACATATATATATATATAGATATATATATATATATATATATATATATGATTTTTAATGACACCCCAAAACGTGTTCTTATTACCAGTGCTCATTATGTTTATTATCAGTGCTCATTTATACTCCCGACTTTGGGTCTTATTATAAGGGCCACTCCAATAGCTCATTTTTCCTAAGGGAATTCGCTAAAAATGCTATTTAAAAACAACAGACTTTATCTAGGCCTACCTATTTGCGAAGACGGGGATTTTTAACTCGGTAAATTGGTACATTTATAAGGATTATAAATGCAAACATTCTTTCTATACAAGGGCTGGGACGCAATAAGACGCTAACAAAATATTCCTCGAAAGCACCAATTATTTTTATCCCAGAATTGTAGTTGACGCAGTTAATCAATACGCGTTCGTGGGAGTTGACTGGTTATTGACAATAATGGGTAATAAATTACCTTATTTCAACCGTCGAGCACTCTAAAATATATCCTTTTTGGATTACCGGTTTCGTAAGATCAACCTCAAAAAATTTCCATTCCACTGTTGTGGAACAAGTCGTAACAAACTATACACAATTAACATAGAACATTAAAAAACATAAACACTTTAACAAATTTAAATATATACACTGTCTGAAAAATCAAGTTCTCAAATCACGTGAAGAATGCGTTACACATGTAATGGCATATAGGGCATGTGTACAACTGCAATCTTATATATGAGATAAGGACGTCCAATCATGAGGGTATTGGGTTAGAAATTTTATCTCAGATGTTAAATAATTACTTACATGAATAATGCAGTTTATCATTTAACATATTAACTGGATCATATTTTGATGCACTATATTTCAAATTCCTCTAGGGATGACACTAAACGGCCCTTTCCGATTGTATGAAGAATGTTTAGGTTATTGTGAACATTGACGTATTTGTGGTCAACATCAATGAGATGTTTGGCGAAACTGGATCTCTGTTCAAATAGCGTGGGTCTAACTTAGGTGTTCTTTAAACCGTTTTGTGAAAGATCGTCCAGTTGGACCGATGTAAAATTTAGAGCAATCACTACACCTAATCTTATATATATTTTTTTGACATGTTCATTCTATCAAAAGATGGATTATTATTCTTTGGCTTCAAAAGTTGACGAGGTTATTTGTGGTTCTGTATGCCGGGATGATATTATATTTTCTCAATTCTTTCTTTAAGTTGAATTCCAGTTTCCTGTTATACTCAATAAGTTAGTTTCTTTCTTGGTTCATTTTGTAGTTCTTTTGCGCTATTTATTTTCCTTTTATGTTTTTTAATTAATCTGTCGACTACTCCTTGTTCATAACCGTTTACCGACGCCATGTGTTTTATTATGTTATATTCCTTTTGGAAATTACTATAATTCAGAGGCAAACTGTAGGCAGCCAACTTATGATTCATCGGATGATTCGAAGAAGCATTGAATAGTTTGGTCCGTTGCAGTAGGCTTTCTGTATAGGGCTAAATGTGTGAAAACCGTCCTTCTTGCCTATTGATAAATTCAAAAAGGTAATGCTGTCGTTTACTTCGTTTTCAAGGGTGAATTTCAACTTGGGGTTAATACTGTTTAGATAATTTTTCATTAAATTCAACTGTCTAGCTGTAATGAATGTTTGGTTTGAATGGTTTGTTTATTGAAGTTGGATACTAATTGATGGGTCTATTTTTATATAATTTTACAATTTTACATATTTATTTGAGTGGAAAATTCATACATATATTGTCAAGCTTTGGGTTTATAAGTACATGAGGTTATAAACAAATAATATTTACTTTGGTTCGTTCATTTTTTGGGGGGTTTTCTTAGTCAAAATCGTGAAAATATTTCCATTTTACTTCACGAAAAAGATAAAGTTTTCAGATTTTTATTTTATGGATATGATCATGAGTAATGTAGGCCTAAGTTTATTTTTGTTTTCCTCGCGCTTGCCAACGAACATGCTGTATTTGACGCCATTTTGAATCGGTTCGTTATACGACCATAGTTTAAATACAGAAAACCTTAAGTTTTTATAACTTTTTAATACCGCATGACCTCGTTACTATCTGATTTCTAAGTATGTTTTCATTTTCTCCAATTTCTAAACATTTCAAATATTGAAAATTTTATGAAAAGTTCTCCAACGATGTTTGTAAGGCTACATCGTTTATAAAGATCAGTAAAATTGTAATTGTTGAAAATGAAAACGTTTGAAGGTAGTCAAGAAAGTGACAAAAGAACGAAAATTGTTTGCCATTTTCGGAAATTCTTCATTTTTAATTGGTGACAAATTTATTTTGTTTGAAAATGGCATTACATTAAAAAAATGTTTTACGTTCTCAGCTGTAAACTACAAGCGAGTCAAAACTTGGCTTTAATTTTGGAACGAAGTTCCTTAACGCGGATTGAGGTAGGAGTTAACAAATAGAAAATGTGTTAAAACACAAGGAAAAAAAGTGTTATTAATTGGTTGCTATGGCAATGACAAATATAAAATACGAGTAACGAAAAAAGCGTTACCAAATTGGTTGCTATGGCAATGAATGTAAATACATTCAAGAAGCAAGTGTTTTTTTTTTCAGCAATTGAAATTAAGAGATGATCACTTTCGTCCGGCATAGTTCACATATTATCGTCACGTGCTGACATTTTAATTTAATCCTAGAAAGTGATTTTAAGTCTAGGCCTAACCTAAAATTAGTGTATGTATGTTGCCGTCAAGACAGGTAAAATAAATTAAACATTCACACAATAATTTTAGGTTAGGCCTAGACGGATGAACCAACATTTTATATTTATTGAATGTATTTACCATGAATGGATGTTTGACTGTGTTTACCATCTTAGCTTTGATGTTGTAATTAATTCTACACCTTTATTATAATAACATTATACGTATGGAAACTGTAAATATTTGTACACAAAACAAACTAATAATACACGGCAATTGAAAGATTATAAATATTTGTGTATGTTTTTGTTAAGGCTGTTAAAAGTATCGAAGAAAATGCGTGATGAACTTCGTTCCTGACGGGGTCCCACGACCGCACACATTAATTTACTATTTTTGCTTTCGATATATTTTTTTGGAAATTTTTATGGCTACAATACCGGGTTAGATTTCACTTATACCCGCTGAAATATTGTTTTATCAAAATACAGCTAATAACTTTGTTTGGAATTAGATACTAAGACCATATATTGACTGTAAAATATTTTAATAAAATTGTTTCAGTCGTTTTTGAGGAAAGCGCCTAATATTAACATTTCTCAAACACACAAATGCCACCGCTTAACAACTCGATTGTTCTAGAGGCAAAAAGCAGGAATCAATATCTCAGTAAGCCATTAGGCAAATCATTAATCATACAGGCAATGTTGTCCGACATCGGCAGTGTTTGCTGGTAATGGATGTTTGGTTTCCTTCTGTTTGTGTCCGGCAAAGTGTGATACAAACAAAACAACAGCGGTAAGGTGTTCACTACTTAAAACACTTAAAATTATTTTTTAGAACACGACTATGTTAAAATTTGAATTTTATTCAAAAACCACCACTCTCAAAATTATATTTTTAAGGACAGTAGAAATTTTAAAATATATCTTATTTTGTTCATGTGAGAGTGAATTTTCATTTAATATGTGATTTAAAACAATGTGGACGAAGCAGAAAATAGCCTGCCGAAGTGAAGCATATTACCATGGGTGATCAAATTCCGAAACGGCCTAGTGAAATTAAGAAAACAGGAGGAGTAGACGTAAGTTATTATTTATATTTGAATTTTTTACATATTTGAAAGTAGACTTAACTGAATCTAAAACGCAAACCACAACACGCGCTATTAATATAACAGATATGAAGAGAGAAATAATTCTGTCACGCAGATGAACCGCTTCAAAAATTAAGTTTCTGTGTTTTACGGGTTTTAACCAAGTATTTGTGGAAATGGTCTACTCACGAAGGCGCTGAATAGATGCCTGCGTGTACGTAATATATTAGCAGAATTTGTTTGCACCTAATCCTCCAGCTTCGACTCACGCACTCCTTCGTTCCACTCGCAGCGGAAAAAACTCGCTTTCTGCTTCGCTTTCTTCGCAGAGTACGAACTCGGCCGTTGGGCCTCGTATCATAAGATACCCCCACGGTAATTTGAATCGGGTACTTTGATGGTATTTGATTCTGGGGGAACCAAGCGAGCTATAAGGTAGTGCCAACAAAATATGCAGAATAATTTCCTGCATTTATTTTTTTAGATAAAACTGTGTAGCTGCATGCGTAACACGAAGTATATTAGTAGAGTTTGTTTGCCTCTCAGCCTCCAGCCCTGTCTCACGCGCTGCTTCGTTCCGCTCGCAGCAGGAAATCTCGCTTTGCTCAACCTCGACCTTGAGACCTCGGGATGGGGACTGCGCTTCGCGAGTTTGCATCCCGACCGCCGGCCTCGGAGAAACTGCCACTGCGGTAAAGCCCCCTCCGGCGTAAAGCCCGTAAAATTCGGCGTTTGAGTGCATTAATGGCACTCCAAAAAGTGTTCTGGGGGACCGTTATCAGTTCTCATTGGCCACTCTCGACCTTAGTTCTTAGAAAATTCATTGCAATAGCACATCTTTCCTGTTGAAATTCGCTCAAAAAATTAAGTTCAACCATTTTTGTTATGTTTACAATAAACATAGTAGATTAATCAATCCACTTTCAACCAAAACGATAAAAGCTAACTATCTTAAACAAAATATAAAGGTATAACTATTGAAATTGAACGTGGGAAGTGTAGATTTGTTTAAATAAAAATGGAATAACTTACATTCAGCACTAATACCAAGTAAAACGACGCTTGACTAAATCCAACAAAATAAGCGGCATGACAAATTGCAACGTTGCCGAATTTAATGAAGAACAATAAACAGAGCGTTAGTTACTTTAGCAGGTAACATATTACATGGTTATAAAAAAATGTTACACATTACAAAAATGAGACTACAGTCGGGAACACGGAATAAGGCGGGTGAGAATTTTTGCTCATTTCGTGCTCCCGACTGTAATCAGTTAAGGTTTTGTTTTGTAAATATTGGCATTGTATTTGGATAACCTACTAGAACTCCGATCCAATGCAATATTTTGTTCCGCTGGAAATTCGACGATAGTGGCGCTATCTATTGGGGAAACGACGGAAGCTGTGTGAAACAACAATGCTACCAATGATTTCTCCCTAGCGCTACTTCGCGGCGCGATCATGCACTATTTTCCCGACAACCCAATTTACGCCACACTGCTGCCGTATGGATGCAAGATCTATTTATTATTCATAATCTATGATATTAGTCTAAGATGCAACCTAAAATTATTATACGTTTTTATTTCTAAATAGTTGTTTATATTCCTTTACCTTATAAATCGACGAACGGCCGAAAAATTTAACTCATTTAAAACTGAAGTTTTTGTTTAAAACAATAACAATAATTGTTTGTTGGTTGTTTATACTAATACAAATTGTTTTTTTCCAAAAATTATAAACTATATCGTCCATAATGTTTACTTATGTTTAAACTTTAAATGTGTCAATATACAAATAATTCGACCACACACCTGAACCACTGACGTGAATTAAGCGAATTTCCAAAATTAAGGGTCTGCTGTAGTGGCGGCCATCTTGGGTTTTCATCCCATAAGAGCAATGTTAAATTTCAAACCATTTATTTCGTTTATTTTTTATCATAAAATCGTTTACAAGATCTCAATTTTTATCACAGTCATAATACGCATACGTTTTGCAATTTAATTTTTTTTTAAATGCTTTTGATTTTTTATGTAATTGACATTTTTTAAGTACAAAGTTTGAATTTTTTCCTAACACAATAAAAAATTAATAATGCAAAATAATTTGCAAGCCGGATCCGAAATTTTATAAAGAATATTCGGTTTTTTTTCAACACTCAATTACAAAAGATAGACTTATAAAATGGTTTGAAATGAGGAAATGTCAAAGCGTTCAGCTGCAAGAAATTGCACTGTTTAGATAGGGATACAGTGAGAAGAGGTTGCGTTTCCGGTTGCTTTCTTGTTTACTGGAGCAGACCCTTAAGTTTATATGCTGTAGGGTTTCAACCGACTATTTGGGAAATTCATCTATTCACGAAGGCATTGAATAGCTGGCTCTGTGTACGAAATACATTAGTAGAAAGTGGTTTGCGCCTTTGCCTCCAGCTTCGACTCACACGCTCCTTCTTTCCACTCGCAACAGAAAACTCGCTTCGCGAGTTTGCACCACGACCCTTGGGGCCTCGGATCATGGACTGACTCGCTTCACTCGAAGAGTACAAACTCAGCCGTTGGCCTCTTATCAGATGATGCCTCCAAGGTAACATCCCCCGCGTGGATTTGAAAGGGCAACTATTGTGGTATTTTACGTTTTGATAGATTTTGGGGGAACCAAGTAAGCTTTAGGGCGGTGTAAAATAGTATAATGTTCAAAATGATGTTCTAGAACAATTTCTGTAAATAACCCCCCCCCCCCCCAAAAAAACATCCCAGTATGGTTTGAAAAATCTAAAATAATAGTTACTTCCGATCAAAAAAAATCTGATTCCGGTTTACAAGACAATTTGTAATGACACCCTAAAACGTGTTCTGGGGACCATGATCGGTGTTCATTTACTACTTCCGACCTTAGGTCTCACCATAAGGATCAATGCAATAGCTCATCTTTCCTATGGAAATTCGCTAATAATTGCACGTTTTCTCTACACATATAGCAGCAGTTGGTATGTTACAGGGTAATAGCAATCAATGTTATCATCGCCCAAGCGAAAAAGTTTGTTGTGTTTTTTAACTTTATTTAAACTAGACAGGAGGCGTTTCAAAATTTTGATCAGCCTGTGTTATAAAGATATTTTGAAGATGTTGAGTAATCTGTACTAAAATAAATAAATGAAAAGTTTTTGTAATGTTTCACAAATCTTTATTGAGCCGTGCCGACCTAGGTTTCGGCATTATCGAAGGCAACTTAAAGTTAAAGACTAAAGAAACAAGAAAAAATCCAACACACAGCAGTTGGGTACAAGTAGGCCAAAATACCGTTAGGTTAGGGATGGGGGAGGAAACGAACTGGTCAATAAGAACGGTTGTAGAAGTGGCGAATTGCTTTTTTTATTGCTGTGTTTTGTGGTTTTTGGTTTTGGCTGGTGCTTAAAAAAGCAATTCGCCACTTCTACAACCGTTGTTATTGATCAGTTCGTTTCCTCCCCCATCCCTAACCTAACGGTATTTTGGCCTACCTGTACCCAACTGCTGTGTGTTGAATTTTTTCTTGTTCCTTTAGTCTTTGAGTTGCCTTCGATAATGCCGTAGCTGGCGAAACCTAGGTCGGCACGGCTCAATAAAGATTTGTGAAACATTACAAAAAGTTTTCATTTATTTATTTATAATGGAATTTCACTAAGAACCAACGGTCGTTAGTATAAATAATCTGTACTAATATTATAAAGAGGTAAACATTTGTTTGTTTGTATGTAGGGGGTACACTCTGGAACTACTGAACCAATTGGAAAAATATTTTTACGAATAAAAAGCTTCACTTACCCCGAGTAACATAGGCTATCATTAATTTTGGTAAAAACATTTTTTATGTCAATATTTGTAAATTTAGTCGAAAAAAATCTTAGGTTAGGCCTGCACTGATGAACCTATACATGTATTTACATTTATTACCATAGCTACTAATTGAATAAAAGAACAGATAAAACTGCTGTTTGCTCCAATATTTCCATTAACAGCTGATTTTAAACTTTGAAGCAATTATTTTTATTTGTAACTTTTAGGGTAGTTTTATTGAAGTATGGACTTGAGCCTTTATTATAAAATAAAATGTACGAAATAATTTGATTTGAACATTTAACATTACTGTAATTAACATCTTAGCTTTGAGGTTATTATTTATCCTATTCCTTTATTATAAAGAAAACATAACGCGATTAAGTGTATAGAAGGTTCCAACGGGGTTGGCGTGCGGGGCATGCAGGGGTTTCCCATAGTATTTATTAAAATGATTAGATTCGTAACTCGTAACATTGAAGGAAAATCTTTCAGAGATAAGAAAACGAATTCCGAGGAGACTTTAGAATTAGTGACTTTAGTTGATTGCGCATGAAATTAACTAATTTGACAAAACAGTCGCAAGGGTTATTTAGTTTCCGAGATAATTCCATTCTTAACAAAATTACTTTTAGATGTTGCGGTTTGACACTATTATACTTCTTCCCTTAGCAGTCAATGAGGGATGAAATTAGTTAATTTAGCGACGGTTCCACGCTGGTGAATATTACCGTAAGATAGGAGATATTTCTTGGGTTCTTTGTTAAAGTTTACAATACAGAATTGGAACTTTGTTAGTTTGACAAGCATTTTAAACTTCAAAATATTTTTTTAAAGTTGTAGTTTACAATTTGTATTTTTTTTATAAATCTATTATAATTATTCGTTAACGCAACTGAACCGCTAACATGTGTTGAACGAATTTCCAACATTAATATGTTTTAGGCTACGGCCACTCTAGGCGACCTGGTCGCGGGTAGGTGCCACACTTAGCTACAGTCGCGGTACAGATAGCGCCAATTAGGATGGAGTGCGAAGAGGGGGTGTGCAAGTCTCCTACGCCGGCTCCCACCACATTTCCCCTCCCGTGGCGGAGTACAGTCAGAGCCGCCTGCCCCACCTAATTCATGTCTGCTATGTAGTCGTGTTGATTGTATATCAACACTTTTTGGAGGTGACTGCACTGAAGACTCACAGTCGAGTAGGAGAGGGTAAGACGTTACAGCGCATGCTCAAGTGACGCTTCACGCTACTTGGCACTATCTGTATCTAGTTAGCTGATAACTTCTTTGAGGGAGGAGGAGTTTTAAAATAAAACATTGTTGATAGTTATTGCTATTGACTGTCATACGGTCTTACTTTAAAAAGAAGAAAAAGCGTAGATTTGAAGTAAATCCTTTGATTAGTGTGCGTTTGAATCAAGGTCGGTTGTACACCATAATGTCATTGCTTAGGGAGATTTAAAAAAGATGTTTTCTTATTTTCGAATTAGTACAGCATCGTTTGACGAACTACTGTCATAATACATTAATTTTTAACGTAAATATTATACTTTTTGTGTCAATTTAAAAAAAAAACTTTAAAAAAGTTAGGTTTTTTAGCAAACATGAAAACATAGCAATATTACAAGTTCAAATGTTTAATGTTTAAAATGAAATAGGCTATTGAAACTGTTTGAGCATTAAGGCATGATTCTATACAAATTTTAAAAAAATGGTTATTAAAAATATATATCTGAATTTGTTCAGCATTTCACAAAATATTTACGAGTAACAAAAATCAGCTACGTTTAAAATGAAAGGTATCCTCAAGAGCTACAAGAATTCTCTATACAACACATTTGTATCACATTTGAATATCAAATATTGAATGATACGATTCTTCTCAAATTCAAATTGCATGTATTTATGAGTAAATTACATTTTAAATTTGTAGTGAAATTTGAGTAGTTTTTGAGTTGTAGTTTCTAATTACATTTTAATGGAACTTAACCCATTTCATACCTTTGACTAAGTAATCGAATTTCAAATGGGTGTTTTACATCAATTAAGAATAATACTACACAATAAAGCTTCATAGCTTGTAGGAAGTTAGTTAAATTTATATTTATTGTATAGGGGTTAGACTGTAGTAATTGTAAATCTCTAACCACTCATGGCATTAGTAGGATATGCAGTGAATGTTTTAGTGAAACGGTCGAATAGTTTTCGAATATGTAGAGAACAAAGAAGCATTTATTTTAATATATAGAGATTCAGGCAATTTTTTGTTTAATAATGTGGCATGTACTTAACTCGTGTCTTTTTCTGTTAGTGTTTAGTTATTAAAAGATTATTTTGTATCTAGTTTAATAATTATTATTGTATTGTGCATACAATTGAAATATATCAATATTATAGAAGCTTATCACACAAAGGATAGTTAAAAATATTCACTATACCGAGTGTTCATAAAGTCACTTTAACTGCTTTATTATTTTTGTTTATTATTTGTATTATAAAATAAATTTAAAACAAATTGTATATATCTTGTGTTGCATAAAAGGACACAAACTTTTGACATATCTGAACCTCTATGATTTTGGGAGGATTAATGGTTATTAACAATTTCAAATGTAAAGGTAGGTCGTGCAATACGCCATTGCAAAGCTTATTAAAAGAAAGCTTCGTTTCAAAATAATGGACAATTAAAGTTGTGGAAAACCGATATATTTTTCATAACATCAAAACAGGTTATTAATTTGTTAATATTAGGAATAAGTAAGTTGTGGGTTGAGGTTAAATGTAAGACATTTAAAAAAAATAGAAACTGTAAATAAATGTAGTACGATACCACTAATTTATCTGAGTTTCTATGTATACTTGAAAAAAGACTTTGTTGGAAAAAATGAAAATGGAACCGGGAATACAACCCTTGAACTTTCCCTGACTTTCTCTACTGTATGCGTAACTGATAAGCACTACTATGCATGTACTGATAGGATAGCAATACCTCCCTCATTTTGTTCCTGATATTTGTTGTGATAGCACTCAGTTTTGACTTTTTACAAATGATTTGCTCAAACGAAGGCAAGGTTGAAACGAACTTTTTCGTGGACTGAACCTGATTTGGTGTTATAATAAAAATAGCATTTTCCAGATCTTTGCTTGTCCATTACTTTGAAACAAAGTAAGATATTAAGCTCTAGTTTGCTCCATTTTGTTTACATTTTTAATAAGCTTTACCTTTTTCGTGAAATGGTGTATTACATGAACTACCTTTATATTATTTGAAATTGTAAAACTTCACCCCCCCCCCCCCCCCAATCCCTCCAAATCATAGAAAGTCAGATATGTCAAAACATGTGTCCTGTTATGAAGCAAAATATATATACACAGTTTTATGAACTTATTTTCGGTAACACAAATAATAAGGCGGGTTAAAGGGTCTTAATAGGCTATTACAATGTCTCCAACAAATACCAGTGAAATGAGGCAGTAGCCATTGTCTAAGAACTGACGCAATCTATGCTTAGCTGAATTTCTAAATATTTTCTTAAGTACAATGCACTTGCAAGGAAGGGTTTTATTTATATATTCAACTAATTGAAGTGAGTTTTAAAGTAGCTGTCTGCTCTAGGGAACTCCCGCATTGCGGTAAACAATATATAATGCAAACAAGAATATAAACACGAAGGCCTTTTTTTGTAGTGTAAAAAGTTTTCAGAGGATTTGTATTTTAAAATAACGTATTGTAAGTTGTAATCAAACAATAATGTATTTAATAATTATAATTACTGTTATTATTTTATTTTTGTTCCAAACGTATTTATTATATTATCTAAAACTACCACGTATACATGCGGCTTGTCTCGCATATATAAAGAAACTAGCTGACCCGTACGGCGTTGCCAATGGTGGTTGGTATTTTCAGTCTTTTTAACGTAATTGTATTCTTTTTAAGTGTTCAGTCAGTCAGTGGTAGTTGGCTTTTATATATATATATATATATATATATATATTTGTCTCGTAGCACTATTTGTTGATCTTGTGTCAGTTAACATTAATTGTTGATCATTTTGAAACGCTTATAAATTAAGTTCTAATTATAGTAGAAAGCTAATTTTGACACCATTCAATTCAGAATGAAAAACCGCATATGAAAAGTATCATGTATAGTTATATATACAAAAAAATTGACTTAATTTTAACAACACATTGTTGATCCCAAAATTGCCTTCTTTGTTGATCGAAGTTCGTTTTTGTTGATCTAGCTTATTGATCAACAAAAAACTGTTAAAAATATGTTTGTGTTTGTATACAGCGTTTCCCATAAGTAAAGTAACAAACTTCGGGAAATGGTTCTGTAGGTCAAAATAAGGAAAAAAGTTTATATAAACACAAACCTGAAAACGCTTAGTTTTCTAGATATCCGCCATTTTTTTTTTTGTACAAAATAATTATTATCTAGAGAACGGTTTGACTGATTGAGTTCAAACTTGACATGAAGTTTAACCAAACAATTATGTAGCTCAAGAAATATAAGCGATTAAATCCAATCATTATTTTCAAAATGGCGGCTGTTTGAAAATTTTAAACCTAAATTACTCAAAAACCGTTTATTTTAACAACAAATTTCAAGGCAACTTTTTTGTAGCCCTTTTGATTTTCTATCGGATGGTGTAACAGTAAAAACAATCGGATGAAGAATAATAGTTCAGTTATGTGTAATAATTGAGGGTTAAAAAAAAGTGTCTTGAAATTTTTTTGGTTAAAATGTACGGTTTTTTAGTAATTTAGGTTTGAAATTTCCAAACAGGTGCCATTTTGAAACTCATTATTGGATTCAATCGTTTATTTTTCTTGAGATACATAATTGTTAGGTTAAACTTTATGCTAAGTTTGAACTCAATCAGTCAAACCGTCCGTTCTCTAGATAAAAATTATTTTGTATAAAAAACGAAATTTCAAATATCTAGAAAACGAAGATTTTTCGAGCTTGTTTTTATATGAACTTTTTTCCTTATTTTGACCTATAGATTCCTCGAAGTTTGGCACTTTACTTATGGGACACCTGTACAATAGTTTTCCTTTGTTGTTTTTTTTATGCATTGTGCATATGTTATCTTAAATTGTTGTGTGAAATAATATATTAATAATAACTTTTTAACACTTTATGTTGCAATTTTCTACAGATACTACTAGTAAATATAACACAGAGTAAATAAAACTCTTCCGGAAAACGTGTTATCTTAATAATGGCTGAAACTAGAAACGGGAAGTTTGTTAAGAATGTTCTTTATTTCATATGAGATGGTGGAGAATCGAAGTTTTATTTAATTAATTTAAAACAGCATTATTTTCCGGAAATCCTATCCCGGCTATTACTAAAACTAAAACAATAAAAGAAAAATTTAATTTATGTTTTTTTTAAATGTTGTAATATTGAAGGTATTGCAGAATTAAATTCCCAGTTGTCATTCAACAACGCCTCTTAGCCTAACTCTTTTGGAAAACTCTTTACTATAGTTCAGCTTGATAGAAAATAGAAGCTGTAAATTATGGTCGGAGTGTTTTGACTTTGCCATAAACCAGGAAAACATCGTTTAGTTTTTTATTTAAAAACAGAAGAAAATAAGAAACAGTTTTGGAAAACTCGTTACGATATGTGCATAGTGGCTAAAACTAAGGATGCAAAATATTTGTAGAAATGTTTTTTCTGCGCCTTTGGATAGGCGCCTATTAAAATAGGATAAGTATTTTTAATTAATAATTTTTAAAACGGAAGAAAATATTTAAATCCTTTCGGAACATTTTTGACTATATTTCATTGATGGCTGAAGTTGAAAACTTACAATTTGATAGAAATGTTTCTTTTTATGCCGTAACACATTACACTAATTACACATTTTGATAATTATTCTTAAACTGCAGAACATATGAAAACTCTTCTGAAAAACTCGTCATCATAATTAGTAACGAAAACAACTAGAATCGGAAAATTTGATAGGAATGTTTTTATTTTGTGTCGTTAGAAATAACTGGAATAAATGTTTTAGTTATTTATTTTAAATCGCAGAAAATAAGAAAACTTGTTACTACATTTCAGCAACTGTTGAAACAATAAATTGTAATTTTTATAGGCACTTTTTAATACCGCAGGATTAATGATTAGTTATTTTACAATTTATTTAAAACGGAAGAAATATTAAATATCTTGTGGTAAAAACAATGACTTTATCGAAAGAATTACTTCTTATAGAATGGGGTACAGAATGTTTGAATATGAGTTTTAACTCTCCCGTCCAGTCTTCTACAGTTAGAACCAACATCAGAGTTAATTATGTTTTAACCTATGGGTACTGATGACTGACACTCGATTTACTTATGCACTATGCTGCTACTCAATTTGTATTATTCTAGCACAAACTAAAGACCTTTTGTTCTTTACCAACAAGAAATATATAGGCTATTTTTTTAAACACACATTCTAAAAAAGTAACTTTTTTTGCAAGAATTATACACAAAAGTCTTATGGGAGTGCTATCAGAATAACTAATCTACTTAACACAGAAAAGTATATGTTTTAGTATTGTCTCCTTTATACTTATGTGATAGCCATCACCGGATTTTTATTCATTATTTCTGCATGAATATTTCTAATCCTGTAAGCACAATTATTTTTTTAAAGATAATTAATTTTATATTTATCAATGTAAGAGAAAATCCTTTTTGTGAAGATGTAATTTCAGTACTATAGAAAACAGAACAGTTAAAATATTTGTGTCAGCCTTATTATTCACTTTTACAATGTTTGCATATTATAATATTTCAAAACATAGCAAATTAAAACTACTGTAGTTGAAAGTGCCTGTCTCAATTATAGTAGAGTTGACTCCATAACAATATTAAAGATTTTATTCGTGGAAAAACAACCACCTCTTTCTGAATGATATAGTATTAAATTCTTTAAAACTAAAGTAGATTGCATTAAAACTATCAAATATTAATTTATAGCATAGTCGAACTACCTATTGTTACCTTTGCCGCACAATGGGTAGTCATATTTATTAGCCCTAATAAAACAAGGGAATGTCGGCTCAGAGAGGCGATGTTAGGTCAGGTACTGGTGAGGTATCTTGGTAAACATCGGAGGGGTGGTAAGGGTCGTAAACACTTAGGCTTGCACTGTGGCCTACAAGTATTCAATTATAACTATTTTGTAGATTAACATTACTGAAAAAATTATTTATTTTAGGATAAGGAATTTAATTCAATTGTTTAAAATTTTCAAATGTAGGCCTATATGTTCTCGCTGATGTGCGAGATTTCGTTTGATTGTTTCATTTAGGTGTGGGTTGATCAATAGATAAAAGTTCGGACAAATCATTTAAAAATGATCACAAATATAACAGATTTTTTGGGGGTTTTTTGCCAAAAAGTGTTTTGTTTTTTAAAAAATGTCAAACCCGTTTTTCGTGCATCCATACAGGCCTACTTGACATGTCTGGTGCAAATTTGTTTGAAATCGATTGAATAGTTTTCGCTCTAGCTTTGTATACATACAGACATACATACAGACATACAGACAGACATTTTGTAAAAAACATTTTTTGGACTCAGGGGGTCCCAAAACGGATATTTCCACAAAAATCTCAACATCGATTTTTTTTGCGAGCACTATACTTTCTCTGTACTATAGTATAGTGAGAAAGTAAAAGGGTTTGAATCATTATTATTGTATTTTGTGTAGCGCTAGTCTATACGGTTTGTTATTAAATAGGTTCAGTCCTCTTTCAATGTAGTGACATAGTATGTTTAATTTTTGAGCATACAGTATTACATAATAAAATTAGTAATACTTAGGTAGTTTTTACAAGGAATGTATTTATATATCAAGCTATGTGTCATTAAAAACTTGCATTTTACTACAGAGTAAACATACTTTAATTCTGGTCAGGAAGCTTTTGGCAGTCATTACAATAAACTAGGAGAAACATCAGTGAGCTTCGCATGCATATAGCCTACCCTATAACCTCTGCGCAAGTATTTTATAAACTTTTCCATTAAACTTGTAAGTACTCTAACTAATGATAATAAATGGGATTAATTGTTTAAATCAAATTATTAAGTAAATGATATATAACAAGAATTATAAGAACTGTTAAAAATAACCAGCATAATTTAGGTTCTCTTCAATATAAATCTAACCTACAGACTTAATTATTTGATTATTAATTGATTTAAATCATGAAATCAGCTGTTAATTGAAACAATTTAAGTAACAGGAGATTATTGTACCAACACTTAACATCGTCATTGTGCTCTTGTACGTCTTTTATATATTCAAATAGTTTTTTTAAAACTATTTAAGATTTTTGACCATACATTTTAAATATTTGGGAATATAACCAAACTTTAAAGACAAAGTATATATATGTTTAAAGAGGAGTTAAACAGCATTATTTGGTATTTAAGTAGAAATAAGTAGTATTTACACTAGATCTGATTGTTAGATAATAATTTTACATATTGTCATTTATATTTATCAAAAATTCTATATTATTACTGTTGGAAACTTGAAGTTAAGTACTCGAATTAAATTTTGATAGAACTCCATATATCATAAGCAAAGTTTGGTAAAATTGTTAATTCTGAGCAAAACATAAAAATACAAAAATCAATTATGAAAACCGATTACGGCCGCCAACTTAAAACAAAACCTTAAAATCAAAACTTTAAAATGTTATTTTAAAAAAGATATTTATAATAATTGGGTAACTCTCAACTACAGTAAATATTTCTTTAAAAATTACAGCCACGTCCATAGTATACTTTTTGGGCCATTGGAATTTGAAAACAAATATTTCTCCTACATTAATTTTAAATGCAAAATATTGAAGTTTTAGCAGAAACCAAGTTAAACCGATTCTGGTATTAAAATTAGTTTCTATAACGATGGATTGTGGCCATACTTTAAAACATTTTTGATGAGATATTTGCCATGTTAGTTTTGGTAAAAAAAAAATAATAAAGAGGAACCCAGAACTAGAATACTAGAACTGAGACGTCTGGAAAACAAAAACCTAAGTATAAAAGAATGAGAGAAACCATTGTCACAAGGCACCGGCGTACAAAGAATGAATCTTATTTTAATTAGGTAAGTCAACATAGGTCTAGTTTTATTTTTTCTATTTAGTTTATACATGTGTTAGTTCTTCACTAGACAACTAGAGTTTATTTATACTCTCAAAATGTCACGTATTATTTAATATACAAAAATTATTGCAAATGATGTAACAACAACCAACAACAAAATGTAATAATAAACCGATTAGTTTACTGCCTATACGTAAAGTTCCCAATTATACTATTTTCATTTAAATGTTTGATACTCATGGACTATTTAAAAGCTTAAAACTTTTAATTCATTATTTAAATGTGTATGGTATAAACCATATTAAAAATTAAAATAATATAATAGTACACTTGCATATCTATTTTATAACAGAAAAATTATTATACATCTAAAATAGTCATTTTAAAATAATCAAGTAGTCTAGCCATAATTAGAACTCCTATTTTCCATATGTTGCAAAGAATAAACCATTTAAAATATAATAATATCAACATATTATATCCATTTGTTTTCTTAAACCCCTAATATTTGAATTTACACAGTTAATATAGCCAGGTAATAAATGTCAATACAATTATATCTTTAGCTTAATTAGACGCGCTCTGTAGGTATCTTAAATACTCCCCCGCAAAATCCGCACTTTGTTGGTGACTTCCCTTAAAATCATTTATAAAACTCATAATATACTTCAAATGAAATAATCAGAGCAGGCCTATAGAATTTAAATTATAAGTTTACCATATTTTGATGGTGAACACAGTACATCTGGCTAAGGAATCACTCTTTATGTTACTTACAAAGTTATTACACAAATTAAGGCTACGTGGTTTCATAACAACTCCATATTTCATATTGATAACTCCACTACAGTCAGATAGATTTAATGTAAGCTTCATTACGGTATATACATTGTAATTAAAGTCATTAGCACAATTTTGGAATTTTATCATCAAAGTCAAAGTTTTGTGATGTTCAGGGTTTAGAAAATAAAATATAAGTAGAGGGTAATGTCCGTTTTTTTTGGAAATTAGAATGCCAGAGTTTTGGTTCTTACTTTTAGTAGTCGTGGGAGATAAAAACAATGGTGACTATTTAAAAGGAATTTCATTTAAAAACATACACCGCATCTAACAGGCAATCCGAGCAGTGCGTACTAAAGCAAACGAATCAGTTTAGCCAAAAACTGAAACCCCACAAATTCTTTTCTAAAGAAACTAAGGAGAGTGTTTTTTTCATTTTTCATTTAACTGTTGGAAAAGTGACCGAATTTTGATATAGATTGAAATTATATATCATAATCAATGTTTTTTAAAATTGTAAGTTTTGAGTAAAACGGCTAATTAGTAGTAAATAAAAATACGCAAACCTTTATTGTCACCAGCTTGAAACGGGAACAAAAACTATATAATTATATTTTCAAACGATACTAGTAAACGATCAATAAAATGATGATACCCATGTTTAAATTAAACATTTCTTCAAAGTTGCATTAACCACCAAAATATGCCTTTTAGAGCTCTGAAATATGAAATAATATATTATGTTTAGATTTTTTCATTTCAAAATAGTGGGGTTTAATTAGTTTGCTCACTATGGTATTATTTTGGTGGCCTGTTACTCTTTGAATATGTAGATTGACTTGTTTTTTCCCTTTAAAATACTACATCAAAGCTTAAAACATTTAATTAAATATAGTAAGTACGGTATAAAACTTAATAGACATAATAATAATACAATAGAACATTCGCACATTTAATTGTGCAATTTATAGAAAATAAAAATTGTACGTCTAAAATTAATGTTTTAAAATAACGAGATATAGTAAAAATAATAAACATTTACCAGATTAAGCAATGATTCCGAAATTTCCAATAGTAGACCCTACATATTTATAGTTCATCTGTTTTACAACTAATTGAACTAATTCAACCTTGAAATCCACATATAGAGTAAGTATTGCAAATTAATTTAAAACTTTTTGATTTTGTCAAAACAAAATTATTGTTCTTTAGAGAAATTTAACAATGCATGGATACTTTACAAATCCATAATACAAATTTGAATTTATTTAGGCTATCAAATTAACCCATAGTTAAGGAGCTTATTATATTTGCCAAAACTTAATATTTTCCCGTTTTGCCTATTTTAATTTACAGCTTTCCTTAAAATATTTATGTTATTTCTCCTCGTGATATTTCAAAAGTCAAATGGAGTATTTTTATGTAACACAGTATTTAAAAATAGCATGCACTTCAAATCACTGACTTATTTAAATCCATTTAAATCAACTTGTTTCTAATTGTTACAACTACAAGACGAGATTATGTAAACTTATGTCTAAGTACGTCTAAAATAAAAATATGTCTAATCAACCATTAAAGAAAGGAAGAAATAGTAAAAGATATTTATAAAAACCCTTCTCTATTTCCTTAAATATTTAATGCTGGTTGAAATATTGAGAAACAACTAAGTTGTTCAGTTGTTAAAAGTGAAAGCTAAATCACATGACTAGCTGCTACCTGCCTTCTGTCCCTTTGTCCCGAACGCACCCAGAACGTACCCAATAACTATGTAGTTTAGAGTTTTCTACATATTTGTCAATGGTCAGTTTGTTTCATTTGACCAAATGTTGAAAAACATATGAAGAACAATTTCATCCTAGCTTAGGTAAACATATTATTTCAATTACAACTGGAAATTATTTGCTATTCAATATGACCAATAGCATCGTTGCTTCAATGTTCTCTACTTCCGTTTCCATCGTAACGATTTAAAATGGAATTGTAAAAAAAACTTAAAGATTGACATGCTGGCTTTAAAATTGTTGTAGATATTTAAATTTCCAATATTCCGCTTACTATTTTATTTTGTGTGTAATAATTTAGCAAGTAACCGCTCTTACAGGTACGAAAATGGCGCGGCGGTTTTAACAAAACGATTTACTTTTTTAATCAATGCCAAATCTCGTTTTGAAATTATACATTAAACATAGTCCATTTTAACGCATCAGAAAAGTTTTGAAACCAAATAAGTAAATCAATGTATTTACTGATAAACTAAAAATATTAAAGATTTATGTGAACTGATTTCAAATCGTTACTTATTTGGAAATATTAAAAAGCAGGACTAATAATGCCTATAAAATACATTTATCTGTACTATAAATGATGTCATCCATCTAATTCATTGATATTCACGAACTTCAATATTTTTACTGCATGACTAAACACTTATGCTGTTTACGGGGATGACTTGTCTTTGGATGTGTGCCAGTTGATATCTATGCCTACTTGGTTCAACATGGAACACACATTTGGAAATAAAAAATAATTTTAAATATTGAATCCAAAGAATTGATATAGGCAATACTACTGAAAATTTTCATTGTACACAATGTCTAAACAGAAATATTTTGTATTAAAATCAAAATATCTTAACATAAAAATTATTGTGTGGAATCTTATCTAGATTTTTAACCAATGCTGTTGATAAAAAACAAATCAGTTTGAAGCTGTATTCGCATGAATTGCTTACAAACGCAATCGGTTTAAGTTATTATTTTTGTATTTTGAGTATCTCAAGGCTTATACGATATGTTATTATAAAATAAGTATTTTTTCGCTATAGTGTCATAGTGTGTTTAATTTTTGAGCGTACTAAATGATAAAACAAAAATATTTGAGTTTGAAAAATGTTGAACAGTTGTTAGGTAGTTTATACGCATTGTACTAAACTGTGGACAAACAGTATCTTCTTGTCCGTAGAAGCTTTTTGCAACTATTTTAATATACTAGGGAATATTTCTGTGTGTTTCGCACACAAATAGGATTTATTTTATGTATTTCAAAACATAAAAGTGTTCTCCATTTTAGAAGTAGCTACTGTTCACATAGTTTTCTGCCATTGTTCTTTTACAGTTAATGAATCAAGTTTATGTAAATTTAAACTAGAACACAACTTTTCCAAAAATATGTGTCAATCAAGTTTAATATCTATTAGTATTTCAATTATTTTCACGAAAGCCATAATCAATTTAAATGTAGCTATAATTAGTCATTCCACAATATATCAGTTTTCGAATTTTCAAAAAAAAAAAAATATTACAATAAATGTAATATACATCCATCTTCCATTTTACATACACATACAATAACATACAAAAAATAAAACTAAAGATTCCGAAATTTTCTATGATACTTATTTATAATTTTCCTCATTAATCAAAAAGTTTATTTGAACTTTAATTTTGCCTATATTTGTTATTCGAGTACTTATTACAAATCTGTTAAATACTTATTAGATGTCGTCAACATATTTGTTCTTGAAAGGAATATAACAATGCTTGACCACTCTACAAATCCAGAAGTTTTTAAAATACAAATAGCTTTTTTTAAACTACTTTATGCTTAAAATTTCTTTAAATTATTTGTAAATTTTAGAATTTACAAACACTTATCATGGGCGGATCCAGCCGGTTTTCAAGGAGGGGGCTGTCTCCTATCCGGGCGGGAAGGAGTTTTTTTTTGAATACAGTGATTGAAAACGTCTTTTTAGATTATTTTACGATCACCCATTTTGAATAGGAATTAAGGATTACATGCTTTACCCAAAAATAAAGTTTTATTATAACAAATTGTAGAGAATAAACCATAGAATTGAACTGTATACTTGAACATTTTAAATAGATTTATTCTAAAAACTTTTTTCACTAAATTACAACATTACAGCTACTAATCAACATTCTCACTAACGTATAGTACCTATATAGTTCCAGCCAGACAGGAAAAGGTAACGGCTAACGCGCCTAGGGCGTTGAAAATGTACATATTTCACAGAAATACCAAATACCCGAATAGTTCGGAACACTAAACCGGGTTTTCCTTATACTAGTAGTTCTGTGAACAGTAGACCTCTCGTTGAAATAAAAAATGTGGTTTTAAGCTCAGGTTATAAATAGTGTGCCAGTAAGGAAGTAAGTACAAGGTTTAGCCAGTGAAACATTATTTTGCAATTCCCGCGATTCCGGGATTTCTACTCTCGTTTTTTTTCTTTTCTTGAGCTTAACTGCTAAAGTTTTTCTTTTAGAGGCATTGTGTTTTATATAGGTTAATACTGCGTA